>JAJKFI010000111.1:2349505-2381392 GCA_029204185.1 Lerista edwardsae | reverse complement strand
TGGCGAGCAGGCGCCCCCTCCGAGGCGAGGGAAAGCCGCGCGGGGAGCGCGAAGAAAGCGGAAGTGAGTCGACGGGCTGTCGATCACTCTTAAGTCCCGCCCAGCGTTCCGTCTGCAAGAGAGTAGATCACACCACTGCAGCCAGGCCTAAGTAATAGGAAGGGCTCTATAATTTACCTCCCCCCACCCCATTTAGATTTGCCCTTTGTCCCGCCCAGTTTTGAATTCTATCCCACTTTCTGCACCCGGCTACATGCTTTCTGCAGCTGCTCCAGGCTACATGCTACTGGCTGCTGGAGTGGGCAACAGTCTGGCCCGGTGCCATTGCCGCCCGTGACTTACATGACGGTGACAATGACACAGGCTGCACCCGTGGTCTCCTAACCATTGGCTGCAGCCAGCAACAGTCTGAGCTCTGAGAAATGTTCTGAGGGGGTAGCACAGCCTCTTGTGGCATCCCCTTGCCCCCTTTCACTTCCTCTGCTGCAGCTAGGCTGATTGTTCAGGAGGAGGATTAGTGGGCTGCACTTGGGAGGGGAGGAACTTGAGTCTCGTTCTTTTCCTTCTCCACGTGCATGTTCAGTTCAGCATCGGTGGCCTCTTCCCTGGGCCTGGGCCAATTCCCTCATCTAAACTCAGTCCAATCCTTTTACAGCACCCACAGGGAGCTGAAGGTAAGATTCACAGTTGGGGGGAGCTTTTACTACCATTACCACTACTTTCTTTCTCCACTCCACTACCACAACTTTTCAGGATGACTTGCGTGGCTCCTGGGCTGAGTGTGTTTTAATTCCAATACGACAATGCTTTCTTCTCCTTTTACCACTGTTGTGCAATGGGAGTTTGGGAATTATTCTTTCTGAGTGGCTCTTGGGCTGATAGTGTTTTAATTCTGGGGTGACAATGCTTTGCATAAGACCTTGGCATGATTTTATTCTTAAGAGTTTTGTATGCATGTATTTATATATTACTAAGCTGATCGGGAGATACAGGGATCATTCCTAGTGTCTTCTGTAATAAATAATGTACGGTCAAAAGAGGGGGTAACATGTTGGAGGGAGTCTTCTGATGATTAAAACAAATTTTCCATTAAGCTGCTCTATGACAAAATTCTATGAGCACCTTTGGACCTCCTTTGAGGGTTTTTTTTTTTTGGCAAAGGTTCCTTTAGCCAGAACCCTTGCAAAAACAGAGGAGGTTAAAAGGAATGATTCTCTTGACCTCCTTTGAGTTTTTGACCAGCAGGAACCCTTGTAAAAAAAAATTCAGGTCAAGAGAATTTAGCATTTCCTGTTGAACTCCTTCAGTTTTTTGCAAGTGTGCTGGCTTCCGGGAGGCCAGCCTGTAAGCCTGTAGGGTTACAGTGCTCAGTTTAAGAAAGATTTCTTCACCCAATAATGACACTCCATGTCTGCACAACTCTCCCAAAAGCAGCATCCTCTTCACTTTCAGGAAACAAGCCTTGTGAAGCACAGACTGTAAGCAGGCCACCACATACAGTTGTGCAGGGTGTGCACTGCACAAGGGCACCACATCCAAGGGGACGCCATTCACATCAGGAGGAGGAGGCATGTTGGCAGAATGTCATTTCCTGCAGGGGGGAATGGGGGCCTTTTCCTAACACAAAGGCACCATACGGGCTAGCAGCAGCTCTGACTACAAGCAACACTGCAGTAACACTATCAACTGTGCTGGAACAGCAGTCCCAGGGCAAACTTCCTGGCATTCAAATCACCATCATCACCTGAGGGTAGTGAAAGCTCAGTCTCAGTAGCGCAGCCCTAAAGAAAATGCACTAGCCAAAAAGAAACGCCGTGGACAATTAGGAGAGGGTACAGGGGATGCTTCTTACCAATGACAGTTGGTAGCAGACTAGCACTGGAGGCCTTGGATTTGTAGATTAGCAGAGTTCCAGTGAGGGGGACACGCTGCTTGAAGACTGCGCCATTGAGTTCATGCAGGACAGGAGTGATGCCTTGCACCGAGCCAATTAACAAGACAGGGGTCCCTTGAGCAGTAAGTTGCAGGAGTCCCTCTTCACCACTTGGTGCCCTGTCACTGTGCGTGGTGGTGATCTGCACGGAAAACAGCAAAGGTGGTGCATTTCATCGGAGATCTGCGTCTGAGTTTGGCAATATGCAGACCCAGTTTGGCAATATGCAGCAGGGCGCTGAGCTCTCACTGATCTTGGAGAGCAGAGAAACAGAAACAGCAGGCTCCAAGGTTATTATACATCTTGTAATGGACAACAGTAGGGTTGTACGACAGGTAGAAATTCAACAGGTGCAACCCCATATCTTTATGCTAGAAAGCTGCACTTGTTGAATTTCTGCCTGATACACAGCTGTAAAGATCCTATGACAGCAAAAAGGTGATGGCCTCTCCTGAGCAGTGACATCACAAAGGGATCTCAAAGGAACATCACAGTGGGCAATCTTACACCAGGGTTAATGCTCCCAAATGAAGTGTCCTTTGGACCTTGTGTGTATCACATACCTTCAGCCCAGCCTCCTGTGCTAGGAGCAACCCATTCACGAGGTTCACATTCTTCTGTGCACTCTCTTTAAGGAACCCCATTGCCACCGCAGGAGTCAAGTAACTGCCAGCCTTCTGCAAGATCGAACCTAAGAGTGTTAGAGGTAAGGTTATGTCACAAATGTTATTTTTTGTCCCTCACAATCTGAAAACTTAGTGGCTCCCATGAACAGAGTGGAAACTGACCACAAGCTTAATGACAACCGACTACTCCAGGCAGAATCAGTTGCTTCTGGGCAGGGATCACAGAACCCAAACTTCCTTGGAGAAATATACTTAACTCCGCTGGGGAAACAAGTCTTGTATGTTTGCTCCCAGCTTCTCTCCCCACCTTTCATGGCCCTGCTCCTGTACCTTTTAACAGCAGCCTGATTTAGCAGGGAAGTTAACCAAGTTACAGGAAATGCTTAATTGTCAGGAATGCTTGTACCCATAGAGCAATTTCTTTTCTCCTCCATGTGTGCCAGTTAGTTTCAAGAATGTTTTTAGCACCAACTGCAGATGAGGTATGATGTAAAATTGAGTCTACATGTATGCACACCCTTTTTAGACAGAAGAACGCATAAAAACAATGTTACACACACACACACACACACACACACCCCACCAGTGCCGATGATTAGTCCCTTGTCCAAAGGCCTTGCAGTCAGTTAAGGGAGGGTTAAATCACTGCCAACTGCAAAGGGGGGGAAAGATGAGCTTTTATGATAGTATGGTTCTGTTTTTTAAAGAGGGAGGTTGCAGGAAGGAGAATTGCTTCTCTAGGCAGAGAACACCACCAATAAAAGGGACAAAGGCCAGAGTGAAGGAAAGAAAGGGAGGCAGTTACAGATAAGTTATAGTGAGAAGGAAAATAAGTAGGACTCTGTGTATTCTGTGAATCTATACAAATACGTAACAATGGATGGAATGCAAAATTTTGTGAGATATTGGAACAGAATGTGTACAGTACAGGCTGCAAAATCCTGCTTTTCTTTGCACAGAATATGGGACGTGTCTACTCATTTTTAAGAGCACAGAGTACACACAGCCTTGCAATAAGGGGAGATGAGAGAGCAGAGGCAGAGGGGTGAAGAGCCTTCAATGTAAACATCCAGTGTATGGAGTAGCCCAGATGCTACTCCTGCTCCCTCCTGGATCTCTCATCTCACCGTGGGTGACAATCTGCATGCCTCCATTCACTCGCTGGGTCAGTGCATACAGCACAATGCCCAGGGCTCTAGCTAATGCAATCCATGGCTTGGTATGAGGTGCATAAGCATTGCAGAGAGCTTGCCCATTCACCTAAGGGAAGAAAAGACAGGAGCATAAGGCTATCTGCAGGAGGAACTCCTTTGCTCCAATCCAATTCAGTCCTAAACAGCACACTTCTCCAGGAAAGGATTTTTCTGTGCCAAGCTGCAACTTGCTTTTTTCCTTCTCATCACCCTCATAAGCTGCTTTTGAGCAGAAGTTTAAGTTTTATAACTGCTTTTCCTCTTTCCCTCTTTGAACTCAGATTCACCATCTTTGTACTGCTTTTGCACTGGCAAGTTTCAGCATTGTGGTCCTTTCCCAAAAAAATGATACTGACGGTTAAACTGTACAAAAACTGGGGTTGGCTAGACAAAACCATGATGTCAAGCCAAGCACAGCTCCTTTGCCTGCAAATTTAGCCCATTACAATACAGGCAAGTTCCTTTGCAAGCTAGCTTAGTTGTGTCACACAGTGCTCTGCTTTATTTAATAAGCTTTTCTCTTAATAAACCTTGCAAGATGCAAGTAAGATCTCAGTCATTTTGCAAGCTAAAAGAAACTGCACTAAGCTAGTATTGCTATGAGCTCAAATTCTTGCAGACACTGTAGAAGATGCTTAGCTCAGTTATAGAAAGAGAATCAATTACAGACAATCTTTAGTTTATGAAAGCATTTTTTTTGCAATTAACAATACAGAGCACTTCTTTGTTAAGAAGAGACCAACAGAAGCACTTAAGGACTCACAATGCCAACCAGTGCCTTATCCTGGGCCAAGTCCACCATTTGCAAAGCGATTTCCCGGCCGCAACGACTCTGAGCTTCTCTGGTGCTGGCGCCCAGGTGGGGGCAGCTAATAACATTGGGATGGTTTACCAGCGCCTTGTCCTTGGGTGGCTCCTGTAGGGGGTAAAATAGTCAAACTAGTCAGCAAGGCCGATGGCCACTATCACCCCACTTCAGCTGAAGCCAGGTCACAACCTGCACTACTCAGACTAGCCTCAGTTGTAGTATCTGGAAAGCCAAAAAGGGAAGAACAGACACCTGAGTCCTAGAAATGGGCTGGAGCACAATCTCTTTTGCCTTCTTTGTACAGCATGAGAAATGCGAGGCTCAGGCAGACTTTACGCAAGAAGCAGTGGCCAGAGTAAACCTGATCTATATCCTGGCTTCCCCACTCCTTCTGTCACCTGGAACTGTTCCTCCATAAGCATCTTGCTGCTCTTCTCATGGTGCACAGGAGTTTGAATCATAAACGTTGATCTATACAAAGGGGAACTGGACAAAGTAATCCCTTTTCATCCTCACGTTCTGACAGCCGAGCTGGGCTCATGCAGTTATAGACCTCAGAAGGAACAACCTCCCCGCCCCCTTGGGGGAAAAACTCTCGTATCACAAATCCTCACCTCTGTGAACACATCTAGGGCTGCTCCGCCACACTGGCCAGACTGGAGAGCCCGCAGAAGAGCTCCCTCGTCCACAATGCCCCCTCGAGCACAGTTAATCACCTGAACCCCACGCCGGCACCGAGCAAAAGTGGCATCATTCAGCAGTCCTAGAAAACAAGAGGGCAGTGA
Source organism: Lerista edwardsae (assembly GCA_029204185.1). Classification (NCBI taxonomy): domain Eukaryota; kingdom Metazoa; phylum Chordata; class Lepidosauria; order Squamata; family Scincidae; genus Lerista; species Lerista edwardsae. The sequence continues at coordinate 2,376,047 of JAJKFI010000111.1, read as the reverse complement.
GAGTGGAGAACTTGCACCCTCTCTCTTCAGATTCATTCCAGTCTAAGTGCGCATCTCTTAGGGAGCTCCCCCACTATATTCCAGAATGGTTTTCAGCAGCGACGGGATCTACAAATGATCAGGGGGAATGCTGGGCGGGACTTAGGCGGGACTTCCGCTTGAGTGGCAGCCCGTCCGTAGCGTTCCGCGGCTGCCCTGGCCTCGGGGGGGGGGGGCTCCTGCTCGCCATGGGGGACAGGTGAGGGTCGCGCCAGGTGCCTCGGCAAGCAGCGTGGGGGCACGCTAACCGGGGGCACCCCCCCCAAGGCCAGGACAGCTGCGGAATGCTACGGACGGGCAGCCAATCACGCAGAAGCCCCGCGTAAGTCCCACCCAGCGTTCCCCCTGATCATTTGTAGATCCCATCGCTGGTTTTCAGGTTGCAGTCATCTTAAGACTGTACCCCTTGAGCTTCCCCATGCAGCACCTGTGCACCTGCGCATAGGTGTACTCAGCTCAGGATACTGCAAAGATTCTTCTGACAAGGTGATGACTTTTTGTGGTCCCAGGTGACACTTTCTGTGCTTCCACCCTACCTGTGGTGGAAGGCAGGAGTGGGGTATGAACTGTGATGAAGTCGCACAGTGGCCAGATCTGTTCCAAGGGCAGCTGTTCAACATCAAAGGCAGCAGATTCCTCAGGAGTGATGATAGGGTCATAACCTATGGTCTATGGTGAGAGAGGTGGACAATTCTTTAATATGGCTAGCATCCATCCCACCAAAACACACGCACACATGCACCAGCATCCTTTTTGAGAATATGACATTCAGGGCAACAGAGGAAAAATCGGACTTGTCTACTAAAGCAACAGTGGGAGGGGGGAGTCATGTGAAGGGTGCTCTTACCCTCATGCCAAAGGACTGCATCCGGGTGGCCACTTCTCGTCCAATCCTGCCCAGACCAAGGATGCCCAGGGTCTTCCCCTGGAGCTCCATTCCCATGAACTAGAGCAGAAGGCACAGAGAGATGCAGGTGAGCATCTTGTTGACCAGATGCCCCTCTTCCACCTCCCAACACCAACAGCCAGAGACGGAAACTGCCTCTTACCTTCTTGCGATCCCATTTCCCTTCCTTCATCGAAGCCGCAGCCTGTGGGATTTGCCTGAAATGATAGTCTCCGTTTTAGCAGGCATTCAGTTATTCAGGCCTATAGCAGAGGAACCACGAACACAACTCCCTCTCTATGACATGCTGGTTCTGAAGTTCAGGAACTTAAAAATATTTATGTGTTCCCCGTTCTGCCATAAGGTAGTTTTAAGTTCTGAGAGGTTAAGCCTGAAATACTATGTAAGCATGCAAAGTCATATGACCTGGGGAGAACAGAAGGTCATATGGAGCCCGGATGCCTGAATGTCCATACTAGAGCAGGCAGCTGGCCTTCAGAGCCAGATGAGCAAGACCTACAAATGAGCTTTTATAACCCTTTAAGAGTTTTTGTAGAGATCTGGAAAGCTCGGCCCAGGGTTCAGGGATCCCTGTAGAGATCAGGGTTGGACTAAAGAAAAGGATTGAGGATGGAATGGCACACTATATGGACGTAGTGTGAGGCTGACCCAAGGGCTGGCCCAAGATACATTAAATGCTTCCCCCCACCTTATCTGGTGATGTTTCAGCCTCTGCCTTCCATTCCCTGGGTCGGAAGAGGAAGAAGAATTGCAAAGGAGAGTGGTGGAGACACTCTAGCCCACCACTCGCCTCTCCTCCACACTTCCTCTTCTGCTCCATCCCTCTCTTTCTCTTCTTGTCAAGGAAGTAGAGGTAAATGGACAAATGGAAGTGGGCGCCCCCTGCCTGCTGCAATTCTTCAGCCAGTCTTATGGAAGGGCTGACTCTGGTCAAAACTACAACAGCCATCTATATATATAAAGAAGAGCATGGGTGTGTTTGTGTGTATGTATGTATGTGTGTATGTATGTGTGTGTGTATGTATGTTTTGCATAGGCTCCGCAACGCCTGGAGCGATCGGCACGAAACTTGGCACGCATACACCTCGTGGCCTGGCGACAAACACTGCAGGGGTTGGGGCCCCCTAGCGCCCCTGGGGGTGGGGGTACGCGGGGGTCCCCACATGAAAATGGTCAAAAACGGCCGAAATCGGTGTCAAATCCACAGTTTCCGGGGTCGCCGAGATGAACGGAGACGCCCCTGAGGCCGTCCGAGTCCGGGTTCAGTCCCCCCTCAATGTGGGGGGCGAGAAGTGGTGCGAAACAAAACGTCCACCATGCCCCGCTGTGACGCCTGGACCGATTGACACCAAACCCAGCATGCGGAAGCCTAGCAGCTTGGCCACAAACACTGCAGGGTTTGGGGGCCCCTAGCGCCCCCGGGGGTGGGGGTACACGGGGATCCCTGCGTGAGGATGGCCGAAAACGGCCGAAATCGGCATCGAGTCCATAGTTTCCAGGGTCACCGAGACGACCGGCAATGCTCACGACACAGTTGGAGTCTGGGTTTGCCCCCCCTTGATGTGGGGAGCGAGAAGGGGTGTGAGACGAGTGGCGACGCTCCCGAAACAGTTGGAGTCTGGGTTCAGGCCCCCCTCGGCGTGGGGGGTGAGAAGGGGTACAAAACAAAAGGTCCGTCATGCCGTGCTGGAACGCCTGGAGCGATGTGCACCAAACCTGGCACGCGCATGCCTTGCAGCCTGGCGACAAACACTGCGGGGGTCAGGACCCCCTAGCGCCCCCAGGGATGGGGGTGCGTGAGAGCCCCGTGTGAGAATGGTCAAAAACGGACAAAATCTGCATCAGATCCGTAGTTTCTAGGGTCGCTGAGGCGAGTGACGATGCTCCTGACACGGTTGGAGTCTGGGTTCGGCCCCCATCAGCATGGGGGGCGAGAAGGGGTGCAAAACTCATAAAGTCTGGAAGATCATTTTGTTACCCGGGCAACGCCGGGTAACAAAAAGCTAGTTTCTTATAAGGAAAGCATTGATTTGGAGTGGAGAGCAATCTGAAGTAGCAAGGGGTGGAAGTGCTTATTGCTTTTCCACTGGTTCTCCCCTCTCTCCCACCCTTCTTGGTTCCAGACATTTGGTTGTAACTTTTCCTGTAGGGGCAATAAGTAGACTAGGGGAATGATTTTCAGCAGAAACTACAGGTGGAATGTTTAAGAATCCCTTATGCTACATCACTCCCTCCTAAAGATGCTTTTCCCTAAAAGAAAAAGTTGCCCTGGTTTTCTCAGATATGATTGCATGCCATGCATAATGTCATCCCCACCTGTGAAGTATTCCTAAACTCTTTACATCAGGGGCAGTTGCAGATCAGTGCAATACAGAATATGCTCTTGGGCTGCCCTATGTCACTTGGCTGTCATGCCACTTACCTGGCCAAACTCATGATCATACCACATGTCAGCTCCGCTGCACTGAGGCTGTTACCTGTGGGTGTGCTAAGGGGCAGAGAGAGGTGGGGATTAGACTACACCTGGAAGAAGAAGTGGTTGAATGTCAGAATCTTCCTTTATTCTGAGCCCCAAGGCTGCCACGCCAGAAGCCATGCCCTCTGACCTTGAAGACATGCTCCAAGGCACTCTTTTTATAGATGTTTGGGCTCCAAGGTCAAAGTACAGTACAAGAAACAGGTTCTGCAATCAGGCCCTTTAAGGGGGCAGGAATAAATGCTCCGGGAGTGGGGGGTGGCGTTTTTCAGAGTTGTGTCACTTGAGACTCCAACACACTGGAGAATCAACTGCACCAACAAAAGATCTGCTTATGGCAGATTCTTATTATATTGGAACGCCAAAGTCTTTGCTTTACCAACTTCAGTCTTAAGCTGTTGGGGCCCTGCTCTTTCCCCTTAGTGCATGGCACATTCAACCGTATGCTGTTGGCCCCACCATATGAACACCAGCCCTGCTCCCCCAGGCCTCCATCATCTTTGATGATGTTTATTTACCCCAACTGAAAGGCCACCACCTGCCTGTCTCCTTACTTCATGACCAGAATCCCTTTCCTTGTAGCAGCTTCCACATCTACGTTATCAACGCCAGTGCCAGCCCTCCCGATGACCCGCAGCTTCTCGGCAGCATTGATGATGTCTGCAGTCACTTTCGTTGCTGAACGTACAATGAGCCCATCACAGTCCTAAATAAATCAGAATCAAAGTGAACCAAGTGCTTCCCAGACACCTTGAAAAGCAAACAGGCCATGTTACAATTCCAAGGTTGTTTGCTCCACTGCCGTAAGTGTCTCCTCCAGCTCCCAGGAAACAATAGAAACAGGGCTTAAAGAGTTGAAATTCTCTGGCACTTAGTCCTACTTTTGCATTTAAAAAAAGCTAAATTCTGTATTCTGTACAAATTATGCAAATCCAGAGAAATTGTGCAACATTGCCTATTATGTAATTATGTGAATGATGCTATTTTACATAATTTATTCTGGGTTTGCTATAAAAAAAATCAAACAAGGCATTAAAGCTCTGCCCTTAATTACCAGAAATATTACATTGTCAGCTGGCCAACCACACACACACACACACACACACACACACACACACACACACACCTTGCCAAGATTTCAGCAGAATATTATTTTTAAAGCCCTAAGTATTTATTTAAAATAGTTCTTACCTTTATTCCTCTTTTTATAGTTATAAGCTGCCCTTCCAAAGCAGCATGCAACTTCAACAAAACAATTTAAAACAATACAAATAATTTCAAATTTTGTAATAATTTAATTACAAAAAAAGCACAGTAAAGAGCAAGACAAACAGCAAGAACACAACACAACTTAAACACAGAGAGCCAACACATAGGAAAGGCCAAACTGAAACAAAACTGTGTTCACTGCCAGCTTCAGACTTGTCACCAAAACTGATACTTTAACCCTCAACTATACCTCAGTAAGCAGTGGGATGTTAAGTGCAACATTTGATGCCCTCTGCATTTTGTACCAGCTGAAATTTCTGGATAATATTCAAGGGCATGTAGAGCATGTTATGACAGTTTAAACAAGGCATGACTAAGGCACAGTTCACTGCAGCCAGATTTGCTTTCTTAAGGAAGGGCCACACACTACCCACCAGCCAAAGTCAGGTGAAAACACTCTAGACCACTGCCACCACCTAATCTGACAAATCCCATCATGTAGTCCCAAACTCTATCAAGTGAAGTTAAGGACATAACCAAAATGCAGCCACTGAAGAATGCAAACTGCAAATTCCAGGTGCCTTTGAAATTATTGTAATTACCTCTGCATGGCAATGCCTTTGAAAACTCTCTGGATCCTTGAACACTTTAAAACAGTGGTTCCCCAACCGTGGGTCAGGACCCACTAGTAGGTTGCAAGCCAATTTCAGGTGGGTCGTGAAGCACATAGAGCAGCCATATTGAAAATATGGGAGGATGGGATGCTGGAAAGGAGAGGGCTGTATGGTTGTTTTGCTGGTGTCAAGGTTGTAAACAGGCTTTTTTCTTTCTGATTCACTTTGCTATTGGAAAATGGCTGAGAAATAACCCAACTTATTGCTGCATTCTCAGTAAAGCTGCAGGCTCTGGCATCACAATGATGACATTTTTGGTCATGACATCACTTCCAGTTGGTCCTGGACAGATGATTATTCTAAAAAGTGAGTCCTGGAGCTAAAAGGTTTGAGAACCACTGCTTTAAAACATTGCATCTTGCCGGCTGACAGGAATTGATCAACCAAGAGCACACTGCAGCAGTAAATCATGATGTGCAGCAGCTTCCTAATCTTCTAGCTCAGCATTTCTCAAACTGTAGCTTGGAACCCACTAGATAGGCTTCAACCTGATGTCAGATGGGTTGCAGAAAGCTGGGAGCCGCCATCTTGGAAGCTGCAGCTCTTACTCTTGCTATATGCGTCCTGTGAGTGTTAGTTTGAATTTTCAAGTGTTGTTGATTTAAATGTTGTTTTTAATTCAGAACTTTTAGACATAATTCGTTCTAATCTTACTTTCTGTCACATGGTTGTGCAATTGCTGCAGTCCAGGAATGCCAGTTTGCATTCCAGAAGTGTCATTTTATTGTCATGACAGCACATCCTGCTTGATGATGTCACTATGACATAACTTCCAGGTTAATGACATCCCTTCCGGTGGGTCCCAACATGGTGCTATTCTTAAAAGTGGGACCTTGTAGACAAGGTTTGAGAACCACTGTTCTAGCTTAACTCAAACTTCTGGTTTTTTACCTAGAGAGGTCTCCACATCCTGGACCCAAAGGAACTGGCTCTTCTCAGTGTGAACTTTAAGACCAGTAAAGAACATCTCAGGATCACTTCCAGACACCACAGGCACAAAGAGACTTGTCGTCAATGGCCTGCCCTTGATGTTGATGGCTGAGTGACAAGTCTCTTTGAAGACTTACAACATTCCAAACTTTAACTTTCAGGTGTTTTCCATTTGGGTGGTTTTGTGAGTGCTTATCCACCAGTCTTGCAATGGATTCAGTTCAAAACTCATTTAGTTTTCTTTCTTTTGCAGAGGAAAGAAAAGGCAAGAGTGGGGCTGAGGAAGAACTTTGAATGTACTTGGCCTAAGGGACAAAGAGGAGGAGTGCTGACTACTTATGAACAAAGCTTCAGCAACATTCACTCTTGAAGTCAATTATCTACTTTTAGTTTAACCAGTTCAGCAGTGCACTCTGAAAATTGGACAGGTGGAGGCAAGTTTCTTTCCTGCTCCACAGACACCACAGTGAAGCCACGTAACTGGTTATCTGGTCCTTTCTTCAAGCAGAGAACAAGGAAATGAAGTTTTTCCTTTGAGTTCAAACATTCTTCTACCAAACACCAATGAAATGCATGAGATTTGCACAAATGCCTGCACAATTAAGCTTGCAGTTTTCTGATAGATTTCATCCACCTTACAGAAACGATTGCATGAAAGGTGGGACTTGGTGGAAAACCTGAAAGTTTATTTTAAGACGAACAATGTCCCCTATTCAATAGATGGATCCAGCGGTGTTATGCTGCCGGAACGCTGGGCGGGACATCCGGGTCATCAACAGCCCGCCCGTCGCGTTCCCTAGCGTTACGCCGTTTGCGTAATATACGCAAGCAGCGTAATTGATTATGCAAATGGCGTAACACTCTGGAACGCGACAGGCGGGCTGTCGATCACCCGGATGTCCCACCCAGCCTTCCGGCAGCATAACACCACTGGATGGATCCCTGAAAGGGATACCCAGAATAAACTGGTGCCATGGTTGCCACAGATGGTATATGCCTTTAAGAGGTGGAGACAGGCAAACATTCAGCAGAAATGGTTCATCTGTTGAATTGCTGCCTACCAGCAGCTGTTAAAATGCACACAGTATCTATCAGGAAAAAAGGGACAACCATGGGCATCTAGTCCACGAAGAGAAGATTTTAACACAGCTTTGGTGAAAGATGCAAGGGCTGCAATCTGCCAAGAGCACCTGGTGAGCGCAAGGTCAGGCCAGGATTTCGACACTCTGCTACCAGTCAGCTCCAAGGACTGGACTCTGCTCAGAGCACACCTGGAGGGGCGGTGATGTATGGCTGGTCTGCTTTATCAGTGCACTCCCATGTTTTCACATTTTAACTGTTTAGTTGTGATAAACCCAAGAAATGATCAAGGGACTACCAGGCCACCCAGAAACCTAAATGTTAATATAAATACAACCCTATACATTCTGTCACTATGAGGGCCTGAAAACAGGATGCTGTGCCCCAAATATTCAACTGGGCCATTTGATTTACCTTGGAGGGAGCCTAGCAGTCCAGCAAAGGACACACCAAACTTTATGAAAAGCAGAACCCTGGAAATGTGGGTATCTCACTTTCCCCTCCAATCTGGGTACCCAGGTACCCGAATGCAAGCTTCATTTACACACACACACACACACACACACACACACACACACACACACACACACCTGCATTGTCACTGCTACTCACTGATTCAACTGTGTAGCAGCCAATGGCATTTCGGGGGGGGGAACACTAAGTTGTGCAGGCACCTGAGCTCCTATGTAAAACGGCCCCTCCCTCATGCCTTCAGAGCCATTCGCCCCTTGGAGAGCAAAGCCTCAAAGCCAGCTCTCCGAAGGCAAGGAGAAGGGGCTGCTTAACATTGGAGCTCAGGCTTCTACAAAACTTAGCATTTTGACCCACCCTCTAGGAATAGCACTGGTAGCAGCTAGAAATGGAACTTCAACAGCCTGAGGGACTTGTCATCTCATAGGTGGTTCGGCTTGCTCTGTTGCTGCCAGGAGCAGGCTGTTGTGACCTTTACCACATAAGAAAAACTTCTGTTTTGCCCTGCATCATGCATAGCCCAAAATGGATAAGCTCCACCTGGTACTGCAAACACAGTTCCAGGTACACCGACTGCTAGCAGGACAACACATGTGTCCGGCTATGGCAGGGAGTGACTCTCCCTATATCCAAGCATGTGAGAAGCGCAGCTCTAAGGCCCAGATCCCAGCTCACCTGCAGCGTAACTTATTCTGAACTGAAATGCTGTCTTCTGCTACCAAGTACACCTCATGTGCCACATTCATTGCTGAACCCCACCCCCCTTTTCAGATCTCTTAATGCTGTAATCAGAACATCTTGTGGTTTGTGCATTCAAGGGTTGACCCATCCATCCCGCAAACTGATTGCTTCAATCAGGGCACCTTGGACTATTCACCTACACTAAATACACTAAGGTCATTGGGAAGTACTGTAGCCTCACCATTTCAGTGCTCCCACCCCACCCAACATCTCTCTGCAAGCATCTCCACCATGCTCTCTCAGTGCTTGAGAGAAATACACCATCTCTCAGTCACACCCTAGCTCAGTGATGGCAAACCTATGGCATGCGTGTCAAAGGTGACACACCATGACGCTTTGGGTAACACGCCAGCATTCACCAACACCCAACAACAACTGAGGACTTCTTTATTATGGTTTGAATTTTTGTAATGATTTTTAAATGGTTTTATTGTTTTTAAATATGATCATTAGCCCCACAAATGATTGGACTGTATTTTTTAAATGAATATGGAAATAATTTTCTCTTTTATTGGAGGTGGGGAGTGACACACGCCAACAGAGTCAAATTAGGCATTTTTGACACGGCAAGCCCTATAGGTTCGCCATCGCTGCTCTAGCATGAGTAGAGCCAGGGTGGGACTATGCAAAGGACGCATTGAGGGAGGGGCTGGAAATGCAGCCAGAAGTGGGCTCAGTTGCCAATGGCTCCCTGCCCCTTCTACAGAACACAGCAAATGGGCTACAATTAGCTCACTTCTGGGCCAGAGGCAAAGCTTAAAAAAAAAAACCCTCAAGGGGGTATAATTAATAGGGCAGGCTGATAGCTGGAACCCCAGTAGTGGCCTCGAACACACGCCATTCCTTGCATGGAGGAAAAAACATCCTCATAAATAATAACGTGGAATACACGTGGAGGCTGCCACGTTGACGAATCCAGGTGCCCATACGGCTGCAGCCTTCCCCTCTCGCCCTGCCAGCATAGTGACAGCCACTGTTAATAACTTCAAGCACGTGCAAAGTGCCTTTGCCTCGCCATTGACCACAAGTAATGCCTTCTGTAGTGCGAAGAGGCGCGCGTCTTTTTCCCAAAAGCGGAAGGCGGGGCGGGATGGGACGAGCTTGACCCTGAGAGAAGGGAAGGAGGAAGAACAAGGGCGCCTTATCCAGAGGCGGCACCAGGAGGGGGCGAGGGGGGCAAGCGTCCCTCCCCTCGCTGGCTCTACCAGCGAAAACATCAAAGAATGGCGTTTTTCAGGTGCTTGCAGTGCTTGTCTACATTATCCTCGATCACCAGAGCAAAACACCAAAAACGCAAAACGAAGAAGTCCCCGATGGGATCCGTTGTGTCGAGGGTGGAGGTGCCACCTCCGAGCCAGCTGTCCAAGCCACGAATGGCTCTGGAGGCGAGGGGGAGGGACCGCGTTGCACAGGAGCTCAGGCTCCTGCAACACTTAGCATGTTGCCCCTCCATTCGAACGCCACTGCCTTATTGCCCCCCCGCCCCCGCACAAGCATGCAGGCGAACTTCGCCTCCCCGGATTGCACTTTGTGCCTCCTTCCGTATTTGTTCCTGGGCTACTACTGCTATCCTTCCCACTTTCCCCTCCGGCCATATTCCCCCCCCCCGAACTACGGTTCCCTTGAGCCCCGACATCTCTAGCAGGCGACCAACTCCTTAGGGGCGGGGGCGGAGGCGGCTGGGACAAGGGGCTGCTGATTGGAGGCTCCCGGGCCCCTCCCGAGGCGGCTCCACGTCGCCTGCCCGCCCGAGGACCTTGGCCCTTTCGGCCCGCTCCCCGCGCCGGCCCCTCAGTGCGGTCGGCCCAGGAGGGAACGGGGCTCACCTTGATCTCGGCCAGCAGCTGCTCCTTGCCGAGGCCGGGCTTCTCCAGGACGCCGATGCCCGCCTCCCGCAGGATCTGCTGGCAGCAGGGGTCCAGGCTGTCGCTGATCAGCACTTTGCTCAGACCTGCCGGGGGCGCCATCCTGGCCTCGCCTGGGGCTTCGCGGAGCTCGACTGAGCGCGACCGAGAGAGCAAGAGGTGCGCTGCCAGCGCGCGATAAAGGGGCTGCCTTCCCTCGCCTCTCGCGTCCCATTGGAGCAGAGCGCCGAGTCCCCACCCACCACCACCCCTTTTCTCCCCCCTCCCGGAGTTTTCCCGGCGCCCGAATTAATGTCTTGGCTCCAAAGCTGATCCCGCTCCGTCGCCAAACTGGAAAGGTGGGCCTCGGCGCAGAGCAATTCCGCCCCGCCCCGCTCCTCTCCGCTCTGCTCTAACTTTCCTGGGTGCAGCCTGGCGGCCTCCCCACATGCACGCCTCGAGGGGACGGGATCGCTGGAAGTCCCCGGCAAGTAGTTGCGGGGGGGGGGGGCAGTGGCGTCAGGTCTGTCCGCGGCGTCGCGCGAGGCTGATTCCGTCTACACGGCACGCTCCACCTCGTGGGTTTGGCACGCCCCGGGCTGCCTTTGCCACATCTGCGCTATTTGGTTCCCATGTCAGCGGAGAGCAGCAGTAGCTGCTTCTCGCTGGAGGCGTGTGACCAAATCGGCGTTTCTTTTCACGCCAACACGATGCCGACGTGTGCTCAGACAGCGAAATCGCCGTTCGCTGGCGGGGTTCAATCCTCCCAGGCCGCCGGAAACGCATACACGTTGCAGCTAGAGAGAGTTGCTGTCTGGAAGCAGCTGACCCTTCCAGGCTGCAGTTGTAGCAGGCACACGTACTCCAGAGTAAGACGCGTTGGACTTAGTGGGCAGCATGGGGCAGGCTGGTCTCCTGACACCTTTCCAAGATCTGAGCCAGCCACGTACCAGGCAGCACAATTTAATTGGAACTGGTAGTGCAGGAAGCTGTGCCGTCAAGGTGGGGGAGAGGAGGTTTCAGGCCACCCCACCTGTGCAGTCTTACCTGTTTTCTGGATGTATCAGATGAGCAGGAGGCTGCCACACACACCCTAAATCCATATTTGAGAAGCAGGGAGGCCGAAGGTGGACCCACACCCCTTCCCTTGCAAGCAGATCAAATCAGTGGCACACCTGAAAGTAGGGCCCCCCAGAGGAATTTATTGGGGAGTCCGAAGTTTCTTTGGGGCTACTTCCCAAAGGGGGAGGGAAGGCGTGAAACAGAACAGGGGGTAAGGAGGGGGCAAAACACAGCAAGGGAGGGTGATGACAGCTGGAAAGGTCTTTGGAGCCCAGGTCTTCTAGGCTCCCCAGTGCGGAGCACAGTTTACCTGTACACTCTGGGTCAGCTGCTAGATACAGCAATATAGGCATGTCCCAATATCCACTGGGGTTCCAGACCCCACTGTGGATACCTCAAAGTACGGATACTGGGGATGCCTTTTTAAGGAGAGGGGAACATCCATAGTTTTGCTGCAACAAGGTAAAAAAGAGATTTGTTTAATGTTCCCCTATCTTTTTAATAGAGGCTGGATAACTGGATAACTGAAACTGTGGATACTGAATCAGTAGATACCAAGGCATCCCTGTACAGAAAAACACACTAAATTATTTTAAATATAGAAAATCATGGCAGAAAATTAGCAACATCATATTTAGGCTCATAATAGAGTGGAAACTATCCTGTGTGTACTAGATCTTACTTCTGCAGTCGCTGTAGTCCTGCAGCTGTGTGTGCCTGACTGCCTATACACTGCTTCATGGTAAGCAGATCCACAAACCAAAGAGCTCTGTAGCAGGCCAGTTTCCTCCCAGATGTGAAACTGTGTTAAAGAGTGCCATGTATGCATTCTTCAGCCTGGTGAGCATAGTTTGTGGCAGCTGCTGCATGCCCCTCATAGGGCCCCCTCTCAATTACTGGATCCCTCACTGCCACTCTCATTGCAGAGCACCATTTTCTGAGAGTGGTTACCCCAGATAACATTCTCCCTCTTCCCCAGTTTCCTAGTTTCCATGGCTGAAGTGCTGCAGGAAGGCATGCTTTGGCCTGGTTTTCCTGTGCTTGCTTCCACAATTGCTCAAGGGATTTTGCTGCCTTAAGGAGAACAGAGTTGATGGGGATCTCCTGATATAAGTCAATAGTGTGCTCTAGAGCATCACCCCCATGAAGATTCAGGAGATGGATTACATACATACATAAACCTTTATTGGCATTAAAATAGATGAAAATAACCAGCACAACAGCATTACCACTGAGAGGAAGGAGAGAAAGGATAGGTCATAGTGAGGGGTAATAGAGAGGTGATAAGGGAGAAGAGGAAAGGATATTAGATCAGGGAGGGGTTTTTAGTTTGGAGACTGCAGATAGGAATTCCGCTACCGAGTTCATAAGAGCCACAGAACTGTTGCTCAAGAAGGTAGACAAAAAGTCAGTAGAAGGACCAAGGAGGGAGGACAACAAAGGTTCGAGATGTATATCCCGCAGAGGTTGATGGACAGGGCAGCGGAATAATATATGAGCCACTGTCCGGTTCCATATGGCAAAAATGGCATAATCTGTTCTCACGCGGGATATTTGAGAATCTGCCATCGTGTACAGCTGAGGGGAAGATGTTGAGTCTCGCGAGCATAAATGCTCTCCTCTTACTGGGGTTGGTCAGTTCGCTGACATAATTGAAGGGGTGACCAAATGAGGGGGGAAGGCCGAAAAACTGGGGAGAGCAGGTAGGGTTAAGATTTGAAAGAAGTTGTTGTGATTCAGATTCCCAAAGCTTGGATTTAATAATTGAGTGGGCCCTATGGAGGTTGGTATCCCCAAGGGATTCAAGGGCATAGAAGTTTGGATAGCATAGAAGTTTGGATTTGAGGAATCCAAACCACTTTGAAGTGTATGGATCCCTTAATAGGTCATTTACGAGGGAATTCTGTGTGGGGCGTTGGTCATTTCAGCAGTGGCAGCTGGAGAGCTCTGACTTGCCTTTTCTTCCCAGTCTGGTGGGTTGGGTTCCCCTTACCTTGATTTGTGCCAGTCCAGGGAACTGCATATCAAGCTGGACCTGCTACATGACACATTTAACAAAAAAGGCGTGTAGCTGTTTCATACATTATTGGATAAAAGCAAACACATACTAACATTTCACAGGCAGATTAGACCTTAAACTCATACCGTCCTACCTGGCGCTTAGCGCTGACGCGGGAGCGCCTAGCAGACCCCGCCCCCGTGTTAGCACTAAGACCACAGGTAAGTGGCTACCCTGTAGCACCCACGTAGGCTGTGTAGGCTGAAGTTGGCCGGTGCAAGGTAGGCGCGCTGACAGTGCGCTCCGGGGATTGGAGGGAGGGAGGGGGACATGGGTGGGTCTCAGATTTGGCTGTAAGGCCATATCCTAGGCCTGTTCGAGAGGCCGCAAGGCCCCAATTTGGGCCGCGTGGTCTCCTCGGATCTGTACCCGCTCTTTAGCTCCAGCCTCCCCCAACCCAGCGTCGGATATGGCGCTGGCCGGCCGACCAGCCTTGCCATTCTGGCACTGGGTTGGATTGCGCCCTTAGTATAGGTCAATCTGGAAATTGAAGGGAATCAAATTTCACTTGAGTGTCATCACCACATTCCTGTACTCTAGAAAACAATTGCACAAACCAAATAGATCTTTGATAAGAAATGCACATGACCCATTGGTCACAGCAGTTTGTGACCCCATGACCTACAAGTAAAAAAGTCAATTTCAAGACTTCCAATGAGTTGCTACTCTGGGGAGAGACATCAATTAGTTCTATAGTTTGCTTGGAAACTGCTTTGTGAACTCTTGTTGAAAAGCAGTATATAAAAACAGTTGATGTTGATTGTTGGTTCTCAAACCTTTTTGACTGGTGGCTCCATTGACCTACTGGGTCATTGACTGTATGAGCCCCATTAGGACTCCAATCCTATAGGGCGGCAAGTTTTTCAAGAGGATTCCGCGGCAGTTGCATCCCTGGCCTATGGGCCACCTGAGGGTCAGGATCGCAGACTGGCACTCCCTCCACAGACGTCTGTCCCTTCAAACTCACCCACATGCTCCAGAGCCTTGCACAACATCCCTGGACCCACTGAAGGCATACTGCAGCCTTTAAACAATACCTCCAGTTCTAGTCGGAAAAACAAACTTTCCTCTGGTAAGATCTGGAGGATGGGCAGCGGTGGCTCATGGGAATGGCTTGGCGGTGGGCACTGCCCCCACTGGTCCCACAGGCCTGCTGCCCGGGAGCATTTCCCCCTCCTTGTGCGAATGGCAGCACCGCCACTGTTCCACCACTCTCCTGCCTGGTTTCCACAGCTCCCGGGGGGCTATAGGAGAGGACTGGAGAATATGCTTGTCTTTACAGCAGGCAATTCATATTCCCTGTGTGGATTATTAAGCAATATCTCTATACCCATTAACCTTTCCTTTTGGGTGTCCAATCCATGGTGGCACATAGAAAAGATATTACCTGTGATCAAGACTGCTCCTTTTGTATGTTGCTGACCATTCTGATGCAAGTTCAGGGCTACCTTTAAATTTGTTTTCCTTTCTATTAGTTTGCAAAGTGGAAGAGCCCAATCGGATGTAGGTCTACTCAGAAGTGTCCCATTATAGTCAATGGGGTTAACTCCTAGGTACATGTGGATAGGTGTGCAGCCAAAGTTACTTATTATTGGATCTTCCCTAGAGGGTCTTGCGCCTGGGCTTGATTTCTATGCCACATGTATATGAGCCTTGGAGCCTGAAAAGACTGGATAGATGCATCTAACCAAGGTTCATCTGATCTAGAACCTTGACTCCAGAAGCAGCCAGATGTTTCCTGAGAGCCCAATCCTATGCATGTCTACTCAGAAGTAAGTCGCATTACAATCAATGGGCTTATTCCCAGGTAAGTACGGATAGTATCGCAGTGTAAAACTCACATGAAAGTTTGTCCTTGGTTGCCCTCCAACATCTAATGATGCTCATACATTGTGCATATAACAATACCAGCCTTCTGTGCTGAAATAGCAAGGTTGAACTCTGCTATATTCCTAGGGAAAGACGAATATTAGGCTTATAAAGGAGATGTTGTAATAGATACAGAAAGCAGAAGGTCAAGGATGGGCATTTAGCAAGGGCAGGGGCACAACACTCTGCTCTGAGATGGAAGCTTTTCATGTGAAGAAAAAGTGATATCCTATTCATGGGAAAGTGCAGAGTTCTCATTTAAAAAAAAATTGCTTCATGAGAACAACCTAAAGCTAATGGAATGTTCCATTGCTTAGATCAAGACAAGGGGGCAGCAGGTTGTCAGCAAACATTGGTGCCAGAGGTGGGTACAGTGATTTCGCAGTCAGGAGAAAGTCCAAGGTAGCTGCAAACAGACAAGGGAGCAGATTACAGGGCTCTGCCTCAAACTGGCCTGTTATAACCTGGCTTGCTTTCTGCACACGCACACACCCCATTGCCAGAGGGTTCAATATCCTGTCATTTAGCCTGAGTTACTCAATAGCATTTCCCCATGGCAGCTTTCCTTTTAAAATCAATGCATTAACAAAAGACTAACCCATGTACTGTAGCTTAATACACTTTAGTAGACTAGAGTAAGCACAAGCTTTCTGAAAGTCTCCTGCCCCCTGCTCTACAACGTCCCCTGGAGTTCAAGTGAATGTCTCATGAACCGTAGCTGAGTGACCTGATGCATGCTTGAATGTGTGCATAAACTGTTAATATCAGAATTTGATCAGAAAAGAGTTATTTATTTATTCTGTTTTTTATTTATTTAAAATTATTATCCCATCTTTTGTCCACTTAACATGAACTAATTAAAAACCAATCTAAAATGGCATTAACACAATTTAAATGTTCATAAAACAAACCCACCAGCAAACACAGAGGTTAAAAGTAGAAGATAAAGATCAATAAGTCACCAGTCCAGACTGCATCTACCCAAGAGTTATTAAGGAACTGAAAAATGAAGTTGCTGATCTCTTGCAACTTGTCCCTTAAAACTACCACAGTGCCAGAGGATTGGTAGATAGCAAATGTCATACCAATCTTTAAAAAGGTAGGAGAAGGGACGTGGTAAACTACAGGTTGGTCAGCCTAACGTCTGTTCCAGTTAAGATGGTGGAAAGTCTCATCAAGACAAAATCCTAAAACATAGAAGACCAAGCCTTGCTCTGGGAGAATCAGCATGGTTTCTGTAAGAGTAAGTTTTGCCACACAAATCTGTTAGAATTGTTTGAAAAGGTTAACAGATATGTGGATGTGGGTGAACCAGTGGATATCATATATCTGGATTTTCAGAAGGCGTTAGCCACAGTCCCTCACCAAAGGTTGCTGAGAAAACTTCAGTCAGGGAATAAGAATGCAGGTCCTATTGTGAATTGAGAATTGATTGGGGACTAGGAAACAGAGAGTGACAGTGCAAGCCTATGCACTTCTACTCAGAAGTAAGTTCCATTATGTTCAATGAACCTTACTCCCAAGAAAGCGTATATATGATTGTAGACTCAGTGTCCTTGGGCAATTTTCCCAGTGGAGAGAGGTGAAGAGCAGTGTCCCAAGGATCTGTCCTGGGACCAGTGCTTTTCAACTTCTTCATAGATGACCTAGAGACAGGCATAAGCAGTGAGGTGGCCAAGTTTGCGGATGACAAGGGCACAATCCTAAGCTGCACTGGAACAGGCAGGCCAGTGGGCCTGCGCTGTATCCAGTGCAGCTTGGGAGCAGGCAGGAGCCTCTCGGGGCAAGGGCAGATTCGTGCCCTTACTCCAGGGTAGGCACTAGCTGCACTTATGTGTGGTCTAATGGCCGCATCCCAACTCCACCCCCCTTGCCAGGCCAGCACACCTCTCAGCATGCCAACCCCTCACCGAGAAACGCCCTCTCCCTGCCCAGAACCACTCTTGCACCAGTCAAATTCAGCTGGTGCAGGAGCAGCGCAGGGCTGGCCTCAGCCAGCACTGTTGGGTCAATGCTGCTGCTGGCATCGGTCCAATGGCAGCGCTCTTGCGCCAGCGCTGCTGCCATTGGGCCGATGCTAGCAGCTTGCGTCAATCCAACACAGGACCTTGGATTGCGCCCTAAATCTTGCTGGGTGGTGAAAACCAGAAGGGATTGTGAGGAGCTCCAGAAGGATCTCTCTGAACTGGGGCAATGGGCGGCAAAATGGCAGATGGATTTCAGTGTAAATAAGTGCAAAGTAATGCACATTGGGGCAAAAAATAAAAAATTCACATATAGGCTAATGGGTTCTGAGCTGTTCATAACATACGAGAGAGAGAGAAATTTTGGGGTGCTGGTAGACAGCAGAAAATGTTGACCCAGTGTGCAGCAGCAGTGAAGAAGGTCAATTCCATGCTTGGGATGGAATTCTCAATCAAAAGGGGATTGCCATTGTACAAGGCAATGGTAATGCCACACCTGGAGTATTGCATACAGTTCTTGTCACCACATCTCAAAAAGGACATAGTGGAACTGGGGAAAAAGTACAGCAGAGAGCAACCAAAATGATTGCAGGACTGGGGCACCTCCCCTACAAGGAAAGGTTACAGCATTTGGAGCTCTTCAGTCTAGAAAGAAGGCACCTAAGGGGGGGCATGATTGAGATGTACAAAATTATGTGGGGAGTAGATAGAGGGAATCTTTTTTCTCTCACACACAATACCAGAACCAGGGGACATCCACTAAAACTGAGTGTTAGGAGAATTAGAACAAACAAAAGAAACTATTTCTTTACCCAGCATGTAAATAGTCTGTGGTGGAACTCCTTGCCTCAAGATGTGGTGATGGCATCTGGCCTAGATGCCTTTAAAAAGGAATTGGACAGATTTATGGAGGAAAACTCCATCACAGGTTACAAGCTATGATGGGTATGTCCAGTCTGAGATTAGCTGGTTGCTCATCATGAGGGCCAAGTAGGAATTTGTTTCTGTCATCCAAATTGTCCATGGATGGCAGTTTTTTGCCTACCTCAGGCTGGGGTGGGAGGGACGGGTGTTTAGTAGGTTTCATTATTTACACTTGTGCTTAATAAAGTTAAATCCCAACTTCAGTCTGGTGTCTTTATTGGGGGTGGTGCAAGAGTAATAGGCTACTTTAGAATGCCAGATGCAGGGGAGTGGCAGAGAGATGCAAGTATTTGATTGTCTTGCATGCTCCGTGGGCCACTGTGAGATACAGGAAGTTGGACTAGATGGGCCCCTGGCCTGATCCAGTGAGGTTTTTCTTAAGAGTTGGCTTGGCTTGCTGTTTGGAGCCACTTGCAGTCAGGACTCTTAGGCTCAGGGAAATATAAACACTCCATAAATGCAGAAGATCCTGGGATCAAAGAGGCCAAATATACCTGTTTTCTTAGTTATCAGCCAATCTCATACTCATGTTACAGAGGAACACAGTCTGCCTTCACACTTGTCCTATAGTAGCTGTGCCAGGATGTGAACTGTTGCCATAAACGTTACCTGCCCCATAGCGTCAATTAGGAGGAATCCTTAAAAAAAAAAAAAGTGTTGGAGCAGGGAGAATGGAGAGTTAGGGTCTTCCCAGGAGGATGGAGGAGCAGGTTTACTTTAAGCTAGGCTCCTCCTTAGATCACTTGATGTTCTTCCATATTCACAGTCACCTCATGTGCTTCTTTAGGGGTTTATAAAGAACAACATGCAATCAAAAGTATGATTATTTGGAGTTCTGAAACCTATGCAAGCCTCTGGCGCCCTCTGCTGGAGTTTCTGATACCTTCAAAGACCCACGTGATCTGAGAAACCACAAATTTGGTTTGCACCCTTTTTCACCAAGCTGAAGAGAGGTCTGAGCAGCCCAAAAGTTGGTCTGATAAGCCACTCCACCCTTACTATGTCTGCAGCCCTCCCCCCACTATAGAATTCCAAGAGACTCTGCATTGTCTCTGAGCAGCAGTGATAAACAGTGATAAAGAGCGGTAGATTACACATGTTCATAACCACATTAACACTATACATACATACATACATACATACATACATACACCAAAATGGGAGTTTAATTTACAGTGCTTTAATTAGTATTTGATATTTTAATTTTTAGTAGGTTGTTCATTTTATTAACTGGGTTAGTTATCTGAATATATTTTACATGTATATAAGTGAAAGGATGTTTCTACTATCATCATCATCATCATCACTATTGAGTTAATTAATTTAAATGTTTGTTTAAATTTTGGGGTCTATCCAGGGTTGGTGCAAAGCCGTTTTACATTCTAGGCAAAATTGCCTACTCACACACCCCTCCAATTTTTTTCATAAGATATTATTATTAATAATAATAATTATATTCTAGATAGCACTGTTGAGATATTTATCTTAAAATGAAAAATATAAATTGCCAGTTGCATTTTTACATGGGTTTAAAAAAAATATGTTCTATATTAAACTGCACAGCAGCCACTAGGGGGCTGTAAAGATTTCGCTGAGAGGTGCATGCAGAGGGAATGAGAGTTTCTTCTGATCCCAGAGGAGGCCGAGGTCTACCAACTCAGATCGTACAAATCTCTCCTCCCCCAGTTCACCCCAGGTGACAGATACTACTTTTGAGTAGCCGCAGTAACCCTCCTCTCTACTTTTCAGTGCGCAGACGTTGTTTATAAACCAGAGAAAGAAGTTGGGGGTAGTGGCAGAAAGCAGTGTCACCAGGGCATGCCTTCGTTCCTGCCGGCCAGGTCACTGGTGAAGCGCACGCTTTCCTTGTGGAAGGTTCGATAACAGGGCTGGAAGAGGCTCCTCCGCCAGAGGGCTTGAGGACACTGAGCTGGTTGCGAGCCCAGTGGTCTCGAACGCGCCTTCGTGTGGCAGCAAGGCGTTTGAATCCAGAGCAACAAGGAGAAAAGTGCCCTGGCCAATCTCCCGAGACACAGAGGTCCCACTTTTTTGCCCAAGGCGCCTTCCTACGCCAACACCACGCCAACTGCGCTCTCTCTCTCTCTCTCTCTCTCTCTCTCTCTCTCTGTGTGTGTGTGTGTGTGAAGGGAGACACCGCATTGCGTGCCACCCAGTGCCGCCTTGCTAGGGGGAGGCGGGAGCAGGCGTGTTCGGTGTCCTTTTGCAATGCTCACGTCGCGTGTCTGCTTTCTTAGGCGCCCTCCTGCGAGGTCCCCCCGCCCCGCCCCGGGAAGTGGGAGGCCGAAGAGGGCGCGAGCGGCCGCGCAGTGCCAAGGATGCTCCTGGCTGGGGATACAGGCGCCGAGGGAGGCGGGGGCCGCGGTGGGTGGAGCGCCAGGCGGAGGGAATCGCGGAGGAGGTCGGCCGGCTGCCTTGGCTGACAGGCGGATCGGTTGGGCGAGGACCCTTCCTAGCGGCTCCCCACGGGCCTGACGAGCCCCGTTCAACGCTTGGCTGGGACTGAGGTGAGGGCCGGGCAGGGAGGCGGCCAAAGGAGAGGGGCTTGGCCAGACAGTGGCGGATCGGGACCGGGCGCAGAGAAGGGGGCGCCCGGAGGGGATGTAGCTGAGGATCTCGGTGGGGTGAGCCAGATAACGGAGGGTCAGCGAGAGGACTTGACGGGGTCAAGACACATCTCCGGCGGCACCGCCGCCACCATGCGTGCACGTGTGAATGGACGCCGCGGGCCTGGGAGAATTGAGGCCTGTGGGGTCTGCGAGTCAAGGTCGGTTCGTGGCTCGTGAAAAAGAGAGCGGGAGACCAGAGTTACCGGATCAGAACTGCATGCCGCGGCAGCGACAGTCCCCACCAGGCGCGCTGTAGATGCTAGCCCGACGAGGAGGGGGAGGCGTGCTGAGGGGACAATGTGAGCAGCCTGTTTATGTCTGGCGAAGGTGAAGGGAACGGAGGAGAAGGGAGGAGCCCTTGAGTCAAAGGGCGCGGGGTCCAGCAAGAGGGCGATCCCGGCTTGACATCTTGCGCGCGGGGCGGGGGCGGCGGGGGGGCGTTTGGAACTATTTGTAGTCTTGATGGCGTTTGGTTCTGATTCGTGAATTCCTATGGCTGTCAGAGGTTTGAACCGGATTTGCCTTCATCGGGTTCTGGATTGAGAAACTGTTCCGTGCTCTTTGAGGATTGTCATGAGTGGCTGGGTAGATGCAGCTTCAGTCATAGAATTCTGCCCCTCCTTGACTAGGAGGCGCCCTGAATAAAAAACACCACCACTGAACTTAATAAAAACACTCGGAGTGCTCACAGTGTTTGTTTCGTCAAGTGCTGTGATGGTTGCATTTTCCGAAGGGGGTGGGCTGGCATCTTTTGCGTTTGCTCTCTCTGTGCCAATGAAAGTTATGTCAGAGTTGCCTGAATCCGCCTATCATTGATTTTGTGTGTGTAATGACAAGCAGCCTTTGGGGTTAAAATTTGGAATAGAGGAATAGTAGTGGAGGGACTTTTAAAAAAATACTTTCCCTCTGGTTGCTCAAACATTTCCCTTTGCTTTCTCACTTGCAGGATCTCTGCATGTTTTCTATTCCTGTTCAAGTGAGAAAGCAATGGTGGTTTTTTTTCTTCTTCAAAGGATTAAAGCATCCCACCCTTGCATCTGGGTTCTCAATTTCAGCCCCTCCTCCCCGGCTGATTTTCAGTTATCATGCTTGATACCATGTGTATCATTCTTATTCTTATCCCAGTAATTCTCATTCTTATCCCAGTAATTTCCCAATGGAAGATCTGGCCCCGAGCTGTGCACCCAAACCCAATTCCAAGGATCTGTTTCATTGCAGGTTTTAAGTCTCACCAACTCAGTAGTTGATCACACTTTATAGGCAGAGTTTCAGTCCTGACCACAGAAACCGTAATTGCAGCTGAGACCAAAAATAGCACATTCCTGAGTCAAATGTACAGCTGTCTCTCAGTATAGAACAACGGACAGGGAAAACACATTCTCACTGAGCCCCCACCCTTCTTCTGGTTGAATAATGTGCTGTGCTGTGTGATGGATCTCATGCAGGGTGCTGACTGGAAGAAGCCCAGAGAGAAAATATTCACTGGAGCTCCCCTACCTTCCTTCTCTTCAGGCATCATCTCATGAGTCCATAAAGTTGAGTTCACAAATGCCCAGATTGCTTTCTGCTTACTTAGCCTGCTCTTTCCGGGATGTCCAAGCCCTGAAAGATTGTGGGCACCTTCGGCCAGTGCCCTGACCAGTGGGATTCCGCAATCTTCAGGAACTGAAGGGGACGTGTCTTCAGAGTAGAAGGCTGGGGAGCTGGGTAGATCCCCTTTGCTGAACTCAACAACGAATTCAATCTGACACTGATGTCTCTTCATTCTGGGACTTCCAGCTCCTCAGTGGAAATTCGGTTCTTTCATCCTCCCATTTGTTTAGATGAACAAATCAGCTGCAGACTTGTCTGCCCACACTTAGCATCCGGAACCAGAATCCCGAACAAGGGGGCTCTCAATTCTCAGAGCAGTCTCAGCCTCCCTCTCATGCAGGTAATGTGTACCATGGCCATGCACCTCATTTTCAGCATCTCTCGTGTTTAGACATTGGGTAATATCACTAAAAAGAAAGATGTTTGCAAGGAAAAAGCCATGTGCTGCTTGTGGGGGAGGACATTTCCCCATTTTTTAAATCTTCTTTCAGTCCTTCTTCAGTCACTGGTGAGAGGTTGTCCCTTCAGTGCAGGGATCTCCAGACTTTTCAGTATGAGCAGTGGCATTGCTAGAGGGTGGGGTGTGTGGCCACACCAGGTGACACGCACAGGGAAGGTGACACCATGTTGCCCCAGCCGGGACCGGGGTGACCCCCGCCAGAGGGGGGGTGCCGGGAGCGACCCCTGGAGACACCCGGCCCTGGGAAAGGGGCCCACAGCAAGGCAGCCTTGCCAACCCTGGGCGGCTGGAGGCCCTTACACCCAGAGAAGAACGGGGCCTATCCAGGCCGCTGGCCAGGAGGGTGGGTGCAGGAGCCAGCCCCAGGCCTTACACCGGTGCAAGGGCCGGCCTCAAGGGAAGCCTCCGGAGATCACGGGGAGGAAACGGCAGGGCCGGGAGGTGGAGCCTGGGCCTTAAAAGGAAGCCAGGTGGGGCTGGAAGGGTCAGTCTCTGGCCAGCCAGCGGGGGGAAAGGATGGGCAGGGAGGCTTGCACCTCCTTACCTGAAAGGGCTTGGAAGCCCCCACTTGTGGAGGCCTCGGTCGAGGGAGGCCAGGCGATCCAGCCAAGACTGTCCTCCTGACTGGGCCCCTGTCAAGGCCCTGAGCGCCCCCGCGTGGGCAAAGGCCCCCGGACCCATCGGAGGCAGCGTGGCCAGACCCGAGCTTGGAGAAGCGGCAGCACTCCGGCGGGACCGACTGGGCTGCAGCCCCACTGAGGAGAGACGAGATCCAGCCATCCTACGCAGGAGGCCCCGAGCGGACCTGAGAGCACGCCAGCCGCGGCACAGCTCGATACAGACTGTAAGGGAGCCCTGTGGGGCAACAGGACTCCATGAGTGTAAAGGCCCAGGACCAAATAAAGATCCACGACTTGGAAGATCCACAGCCGGTGTCCAGAGTCCCCTTGCGCGGCGCCATAAGTACAGCCAAGCCCCGTTGCCACCCTCACACCCGGCTGTCGCCGGGGATCTTGGCGGCCCCGCCACGGCCGATGTGACACACCATTAGTGATCAAAATCGCTAAAATCATGGTTTTTAGGAATAATACCATCACATTATTTATCATTTGACGTAACATTTACAGCAGAATGCAAAGCATTCATGTTGAAGTATCTATATTCTGTCAAATTTTATAGCCAAAATACCAGAAAACAGAACTGCCTTCTGTAACGATAAATGAATTTCCTTAACTCAAAACTACCCACTGAAACTGATTGTTCTGAGAGCCAATGAGGTGTCATTATGACACAGCAGGGAACCAATAAGATGTTAGTATGATTCAGCAATCATATCATAGCTCATAGGGGTGGTTTAATCAAAATTTCTTGTATTGATTAAAATAGCAAATTGCAGTATTATGTGTTTTTATTCAAATTTTTATTGCAAGTTGTACAAACAGAACTATGAACATGCGTGTTCACGCAAGTTTAAGCAAACTTCCTCCTGTTTCTGCCACTTCTTCTCCGGATCCTTTATTGAAAACTATATGTGGATTCCTCAAAACTGTGTCAAAAATAAACAAAAGTGGCGTTATTTTTGTGAAATTGATCTAAATTTGTGTCAAACTGTCAAAATAACCAAAAGCAGGATTTTCACATTTTGACCTAAATTTCGTCATTATGTAGCGTTTTTAGTGGAAATTTTCATTATTTAGCATTCTGTGCTGATCACGGGAAAAAAACAACACACATCCCTACTCATACTAGAACTCTTATTTAGTTGTGTGCATGTCGTCGAGTTGGCCACAAGTTTTTGTTGGTTACTGATTTGTTGGGGAACCTTTATTGCTATATATTAAAATAATTAAATAAATAAACGCTAGTGATGCCACTGCATTTAGGTTGTACGTGTGGCATTGAAATTTATCCTGTATAGTCTGGTACAGAAGGAGGTCCATCATGAGGGTGATACACTGACCTCCCACACTAGGTGACTCAAAGTCTAGTGAGTATGAGGGCCACATCAGAGTCTTGCGGGCTGAAAAAGTCAGTTTTATGAATGAATGAATGAATGAATGAATGAAATTTATTAAATGAATGAATAAGCTTTCCTTGGATCTTTTTTTGTAATCGGCATGATATGATTCAGAACAAAAAGAAATGTGACATTTACAAAGAAACAGTGCAATGCTAAAACGGAGGAATGATACATGTAAGAATGTCAAATATTTTAAGTTGCTGCAAGCCAGATAAAATCTTGTGGCAGGCCAGATGTGGCCCCTGGACCGTAGTTTGGAGACCCCTGCTCCAGTGCCTGGTAGAAGGGATGGGAAAAAGGAAAGGGACAAGTCAGGCTTTTTATGTTTCTCCTGAACAGAATGGCAATGAGCATGAAAGCCTTTTGCAGGCTTCCTTTTTGTGAGTGCCTTTCAGGGTTTTCTGTCTCCTGGCTTGCCCACCTGCCTTCTCTAGTCAGACTGAGTTGCCTGTGAAGTCCTTTACTTCATACCTAACAAGGGTGGGGTGCATCTGGAAACTGTGTTGGTCTAGGGCTGTTCATTTATTTCATGCTGCTTGTCCTTCAGAAAATGATCATCTTGCTGAACTTTGGTGGGAGCAGGGGGTGGGGGAAGCAAGGAGGACATATTTTATCAGAACAATGGTATTATAATAATCATGCAAATAAAAAAAACCTTGTGGAGCATATTGTTAAAATAATTAAGATCAGTACGATAAAAAATTATTTAAATATATAAGAAGCAAGAAACCAATCTGGAAGGTGGTTGGAAGGCAGTTGTCTGATGTGGAAGGCCTTGATGGGGAGTGTGCTTGTTCACTGTATATGCGAGAGGTGTACAGTATGCATATGTATGGAGGACAGGAACCGTATCCTGATTTTCCACTGCCACTGCTTGTTGATTGGTGCCTTTCATATTGCAATTGGTACATGAAAGCAGATTCCCCAGGGATGCTCTGGCAGTATCTGTCACTTTTGTTACATTTGCTTTTGTGCTGCATCTGCTGTTGTTGATTCTATAGATGGTTGATCACAGGATTGCAGATGTGTTATGCTGGTGTTAACCCTGGCCAATGGCCATTGATGTGGGAGGACCATGGGATTGGTTTGTCTTATAGGCATATATAACAGGATAGGCCTGGATAGCGACTCTAGAGATTGGACAAAAAGGGGACACTTCTTTGTGCATAATGAATCCCTCACTGACCCTCTATTTACTAGTACAAGCAGCTGTTGATTAACACTTTTTAAATTTGTACACTTTTGAAATAACATGATTTACACAGGCTTGTTTTTGAAATAACATGGTCAATTTGCTGCTAATAAGTTGATAGCAAGCAATCCCATTAAATGCTGGCAGCTCCGAGGGGGGGGGAAAGTCTCCTCTAAAGCCAGAAGTTAAAAAGAAAAGAAACAAAAAATGCATTCACAGAGCTTCTGATGTGGCTATGGCTGCACCTCTTGTAAAATTCCTTCTACTTGCAAGCACTGGAGCTCATGGTGCTTGGAGATAAGTCTCAGGGAACATTAGCAGAGCAAGACTTCTGGGTATCTTCTGAGCACAGATTTGAGATTGAGATTGAGATTGAGATTGAGATTGAGATTGAGATTGAG
>JAJKFI010000111.1:2337212-2349495 GCA_029204185.1 Lerista edwardsae | reverse complement strand
TTGAGATTGAGATTGAGATTGAGATTGAGATTGAGATTGAGATTGAGATTGAGAGAGAGAGAGAGAGAGAGAGAGAGAGAGAGAGAGTTTTGTCATTCACTTTGAGAGAAGAAGCAATCCCCTGTGGTTGTCCCTTACAATATGAAAGATATGGACAAGAGGTAATGTGTGGGGTGTGCAGGGGAGGGTCCTATTGCTTTCTCAGATTCCTTGCCAGCATCTTTGTTTTCCCTTGTTGGTTTCTCAGCCATCAATCTCAGTAGCCACTCCCACTCTCAATAGCCTCCTTCTTTAACACTCCCCCAACGCCACCTTGGTGACTTTTGCTTGCCCACCCACCTAAACTGGCTTTTGATATATGTACCGTTTTCCTGGAAATTAACCCCTACATGAATTGAGAGCTGCCTGTACATGATAAAAATACAAACTTACAATTCCAGATATTGCGACAAGACCAAATATAATTGTAAAAGGTAAAGGTAAAGGTTTCCCCATGACTGAATGGTCTAGTTGTGACTGATTGTAGGGGGGGGGGGGTCTCATCTCCGTTTCTAAGCCTGTAGAGCCAGCATTTCTTCAAAGACAAGTTTCTGTGGTCATGTGGCCAGAGTGACTATACGCCAAGGCACACAGAACACCGTTACCTTCCCACTGAAGTGCATGCTATTTATCTGCTCACATTTTTATGTGCTTTCGAACTGCTAGGTTGGCAGGAAAACATAATTGTGCAGCTGTGTAAATAATGTAAATGGACCAATTAGGTCAATATATCCTGCATACTGCATACTGTAGTTCAGTTAGAGTGTGTGGCTTTTAGGAAGAAAATCTTTTAATGCAAAATTCCAGCCCTCCTGACTATTGCTCATGCCAGCTCCATGAAGTAAGTTCCCCTGCAAAAATGAAACATTTCTCTGACCATAATAGCCATGCAATCAGACTGAATCATCTAGCAAGGGGTTAATTCAGTTCTGCAGTTTGAGGAAGGATCAAGGACTGTTTGGGGCCCTTGTTCAGCCTTTCCGCAATGTTAGTTGCATCTCTATGTTGGGTACCCATCCCCCATCTTCAGCAACCCAGCTCAGTGGATGCATCCCTCCCAGGGGCCCTATTGCATTTATCCAGCGCATTTCTGTGCCGCTTAAAAGGTCTCTCTGAAGCACAAGAGGAGGGAATTTGACCACCTAATGGAACAAAATTGATTTAACAGAAGGGGCCATTCATTTCCACCCGGACTGACCTTCCAACCGACTGCTTCTCTCTCTCCTATTTGCAGGCATTCATTAGCCCTAGAAGAGTGTTTTCTCTCTGAATACTCCACCATCTTTGAATCTATGTGGACTGAAATCAGAGGCCTTTTAAACCTCCCTGATTTTAGACCTCCCTGATTTGCCATGGTTAATATTTAATGCAGGATCAGTGGTATGGGAAATATCAGCCGTCTGCCATGATTCAATTCAGAATTTGGCTGTGTTTTAGAGAATATTGTCAATTACCAGCAAGAATAGACATCTGGACTAGTAATTGTCATTCACATGCTTATCCTCAGGATTGCTGTAGAACTGTCAGAATTGCAGTGTATCAATAACACTGGAGAATCAATTGTTTTGGTGTAAGTGGCAGTGTGGCAATGATTTGTAGAAGTAAAGGTGGTCTGCTGAAGGCAGCTAGTACTGTACTGACAACCAAATCCTAGCAGGTCCTACCATCCTATAGATGCTTCATGGCATCACAAAACACCTTCTGAAAGTGCATGGAGCCGGCAGGAAAGAACTTCATGCAGGGTGGCCAGATCAGGGCAGAATGGGGGCATGTTTGAGGTGAGATGGTTTGGCACCTGGTTTGGTCAACTTGTATTGAATGCTATAACCTCTGGAGCGAGCCTACATGCCCCCTTTGCCTATTCAGACTTGCGCCAGCTAAAGAGCTGGCGCAGGTTCGAGAAGACCCATTGGTGATAATGGAGGCGTAAGGGGAAATGTTTTCCATTTCCCCTCTCAAGCATCCCAATTATTGCCCCCTTAATAGCATGCAGTTCAGCCTGTTTTGGAAGAGATGAATGCTATGGCAGGGAAAAGCATAGGATTGGGCTGTTAATGTATCTGAGGTGAAATGTGTAAATGGGTTTTGCAGCTTTAGGATTTTTAGTAAAATCTTTAGAAAAATCTGAGGATTTTTCCAGTGACTGGCACCTCTTCATTTTTGGTCGTTTGACTGGTCACAGCAGAGATACTTGAGATTGTCAGATCTGTAGCACATCCTCACAGAGGTTTGTAAGAGTTGAGAGAAGCCCAGCTGGTGTTGTGCTGTTCTGTTTTCTGATCCTATTGCCTGCTCTCCATCAGAGAATCAAGGAGTGGTTTACTTGAAGACCACAGTGTAGCCAGAGGGGGCGGCATAGTAAGTACAGTAGATGCCACAACATGCTGTGTAAACAGCCCCTCCCAACTTGCCACTGGAGCAATTCTGGGCAGTGACAGCAATGTGCAGGCGCTTACCGAACCAAACAACATCTCCTATGTGTTGCTTGCGCTGCCCCACAAATGTGCCATAAAGTGCATTTGCATAACTCTTGGAGTATGGGAGGCCCGCATACAGACGTGCACCATCCTCCCAGACTTGGGCAGCACAATCCTAAGAAGTGCTCAATGTCAACGCAATGGGGTTGCATCGGCACTGCACACTTAAAGCTGATGCGGGGGTGCCGAGTGGCACCCCCACGTCAGCACTATAGCAACAAGACTGGTGCTGCAGGCTGAAGCTGGCCTACGCAAGGGAGGTGCCATTTTAGAATGGGGGAGGGAGAGGGTGGGATATGGGCGGGCCGGCAGGCCGGCCCAGGATTTGGCCATAAGGCTGAATCCTAGGCCCATCCAGGAGGCCCATGGCCCCGATTCGGGCCGTGTGGTCTCATTGGATCTGTGCCTGCTGTTTAGCAGGCGCAGATCCAAGGAGCACATAGGGAAGGCTGGAGCCTCCCCTATGTTAAGGGCATGAACGTGCCCTTGCCGTGGGGAGGCTCCAGCCTCCCCTGTACTGCGTTAGGATATGGTGCAGGCTGGCTGGCCTTGCCATTCCGGCACAGTATAGGATTGCACCCTGAGAGTGGGCAAAACATTGTTACAGTGTGTCTGTGACACTCCTGGGCCAGCACAAGGGACTTGTGCCAGCCTAGGTTAGGATTGCGCCTTGAAAAGTTTTGCTTCCCATATGATTTCTCAGTTGTTTCTTGCCAAGCAGGAACTCTCACATTTGCCTTGACATGGAAAACATTTGGTGACAACTCTAATCATTGCCACAAACTGGAAGGAAGGGGAAAATGTGAGGCTGAATGACTAAAATGTGTGAGCAAGTCCTATGAGGGGGGAGATCTGCTGTAGAGGTGTTTTCCTCATAAGCTTGAATGCTGTGTACCCTGATGTTTGCTGATGTGCTCTTCTGCGCAGGGAGGAGACAAGGACAAGATGGTTCCTCGAACTGGGCATGCAATGACAGGTAAGCATCACCCCATTTAGAATATGCTGTGATCTGCTTGCTGATGCTCTTTGGGATTAGTTTCGACAGGAGCAAGTTAAATGCAACTTTAATTACATCACTGGCCCTAGTGTGCTTGCTTTGTATGTGGCACATGTTGGAGGCTCAATCTGGATTAGGATCATGGCAAGAGCCTACTTCCCACCATGGTCCCAATTTGGACTTCCCACAAGCACACATGCTAGCCTGTATTAGTAATTGCATGTGGGGGTCCCTGGCCAAAGGTTCTCTCTTTCTGCTCAGTTCATACTGACTGAGTCTTCAGGATGTGAGGTGGTGCCCTTGGCAAAGGAATGATTTTTCTTCCCCATTCAGTGTAATCAATCCATAGCGTTCACGCAGTGCAAGATATGGTGCAGGCTTTTTGCTTTGCAATGAATCACTGATACCTACTACTACAGCATATTACAAGGGGCTGGACAGAGTCATGTGCAGCAGTCATAGTTACATACCATTGGAGACATACCATTCTCCCCAACTTCCCCCTCAGTGTAGAGGGTTTATTTCCCCAGTTGCTATTGAAAGTGGGGTGCTTGGAGTGGAAGGAGTACTTTTAAGGGAGAGGATAAGTGCTGGCCATCTTCTCTTCCTACTTGGCTGTATGTGCCAAGTGGTCTTCCACCATTGTTTCCGTCACCAAAGATCCCCTTGTGTGCTCTAAGTATGCACATGAGACCAGAAAGTCCCAGGTTGTCTATGGCTCTCCTTGAAGGGAAGGTGCTCCAAACTGTCGGCCATTTTGATTGTCCGTTTCTGCATCTTTTCTAGTTCTATTATTTATTTATTTATTTATTTATTTGAAGAATTTAAACCCCGCCTTTCCTATGCTGAAGCAAATGCCCAAGGCGGCTTACAGAGAACAAAAACAAAATATGATGGTGCCAGTGGTGTCATCTACAAACAAGGAACGGGAACGCTGGGCGGGACTTCTGCGTGATTGGCTGCCCACCCGTCCCATTCCGCAGCTGCCCTGGCCTCAGAGGGGTGCCTGCTTGCTGGGGGAGATGGGTGGGGGGCACGCTGGAGCCTGGGCGAGCAGCGGTGGGGCGCGCAAACAGGGGGCAGCCCCCCCGAGGCCAGGGCAGCCGCAGAACGAAACGGGCGGGCTGCCAATCACGCGGAAGTCCCGCCCAAGTCCCGCCCAGTGTTCCCATTCCTTGTTTGTAGATGTTACCACTGGATGGTGCCCAATCTTACCCCTGCAGCCTCTTCTTCCCAGCTCAGCCAGGTGCTGCCATCTTAGCTTTCACAAAATCTTGTGAGATCCAAGATGCTGATGCCCCAATCTCACAAGATTTCACGAGATCCAAGATGGCAGTGTCCAGGAGAACAGGTAGGAGGAGCCACTGTGGACATCAGCCTTAGGAGCCAGACTCAGGAGCTGCAGTGCTCATTGTAAAACATTTTTACAGGGCCCCTGCCCCCATGGGCCTCCATACACACCAGAACGAGTGGCAGTGATGAGCCTGGGCCGATGGCAGCCCACTCAAAGTTTGGCACCTGGAAGTAGGTGACTGTTACGTGAAAGAGTCGCTGCCAAGTCCTTCAGGGGACGATTTTGAGCCAATTAGACCCAAGGGGGGGGCTAGAGGGCCTTTCAGCAGCAACACTTCACTTGCTGCACTCTCCTCATGATGATTCGTCATGGAAGATTCCATGCCAGAGCATCTGCTACAGAGCAAGGTGCCAGCTGCAGCTGCAGGCACTCCGCTCACTGTCCCCATAGCATAGGGGACCTAGCATGCAATCCAATTTGGGCAAATTGTTAAATCACCCTAAGAACTCCCCTGGCTCTGGGACTGGGCAGGGCAGGGCACCTGTGCTTTGCAAGCTTTGCAAGTGCTCACTCAGTCCAGCAGTTCACAAGAACCAGGGGACATCCACTACAATTGAGTGTTGGGAGAGTTAGAACAGCTAAAAGGAATTACCTTTTTACTCAGTGGGTAATTAATCTGTGGAACTCCTTGTCACATGAGGTAGTGATGGTGTCTGGACTACGTGCCTTTAAAAGGGGACTGTACAGATTTTGGGAGGAATACTCAATCACAGGCTACAGGCCATGATGGGTGGTGCAACCTCCTTACGTTAAAAGTAGGCTACGTCAGAATGGCAGATGCAGGGGTATGTATGGCAACTAGTTGCAAGTTCCTTTTGTCTCATGCGCTCCTGGTGGGCCACTGTGAGATACAGGAAGCTGAACTAGACGGGCCTTTGGCCTGATCCATCATCTGCTCTTCTTCTGTTTTTATGTAGTACCTCTTCCACTGGCTTGGTGCGGTGCTGCCTGGAAGTGATCTCTCAGACTCAGAAAAGTGCCACGCTCCACCGGCTTAGTGTGGGGCTCCTTAGAAGCAGGCCCAGATTAGCCAAATTGGCCTAAAGCCGGCCCTGCATGGCACCCATGTGAGAATGCTGTGACGCCCTATGGTGTTGTGATGTACACTTTGGGAACCCCTGCCCTAATCTGTCCTTATGGGGTTTTGTATATATTGCATCTAGAATGTGAGTGCAAAGCCTGCCTTGATTAGAATGCATTTGCAGTTATTTAAAGGCTGCTTTCCACTTTACCTCCTACATGAACAATATTCCCATAACCTCTCAGTGTGGGAGGGAATTTCAGGCTCACTTGCAGTCATTGGAGAAAACACAGAATCTCCTGGCTTTCTAATTGCTGCACTTCTGTAATATTCCTTGGGACACTTGGGAATTACTCAGAGGCGGAGGGAGCGTGCTGCAGGGGGTGGCAAGTGCAATGGGTGCCAGCAGTGCTGAGGTGCCACAGCCGTGCACTTTTTGGCCCCCCACTCCCCTTGCGTTCGTATTGCTCTATAATGGAGCGATTGCGGGCGCAGGGAGGTGTGGCCGGGCAATGCATGGGGGCAGGGTGGCCACTCTGTGGGCAAAGTGATGTTGCCTCGCCCCTGAGCATGGTGAGAGCTAGGAGTGGCTCTGGAATTGCTGCTCCACCAGTGAGGCACCTCACAACTCTGCTTTCCAGGCACACACACAACTCTTGTAGGTTCATACAACATGCCTCTATTAACCAACACTATGATGATGTGCTATACTAACTTTTTAAACGACAAGGTCCACCTTGAGAGAGACCCCACCCACATAATCCACAAGGAGGAAATGGAAACAAAACTGTAGGAAACTTACTTGCGTGTTGGAATGTGTGCGTGCCTCCAAGCTTGTGTTTGTCCATGGCTGTCATATAGTTTGGTTGTGAAGCAGAATTACTCATCTCTAAGCATATCTCCCCCTTGCACTTCTTAATGATACCACAGAGCAGAGACACCAGATGCAACCGCAGACCATGAACTATTTGAATCCAAGTGCTTTGCTGCAAGCAGCCATCACAGAGGACTTGGATGTGGCTTGTTCCGTGGTGCGGGTGCAGCCTCACGTCCCAATTGCCTTGGAAACACCCCTTGTCAACAGCCACCTCCCAAGAGGCTTTGAGCAGAGCTCTGCAGCCCAAAGTCAGACCCTGCGAGACTTTGAGAAGGTAAGCTGGCCAAAAGCAGGACCTGGAACCTTCTGTTATTCTCATCACCACTTTGTTTCCTGGGGTCAGTGGGAAATTCCCTGTACAAGGACTAAAACAAGGAGACTGGGGGCACAATCCAAGGGGGCCCTAGGGCTGATGTAAGCCACTTGCTTTGGCCCTGCGGTGTCATGAATGTGCTGAAAGGACATTTGTGCCAGCACAAAGCGACAAGTAGACACCTGGGAAGTCGCCCCTGCGCTGACCAAGTTTGGCAAGCTCAGGGGCTTTTCTGGGCAAAAGGGAAGGCAGGAGAGGGCAGCCTGGGGTGAGGGGAGGGTATTCTTGTGGGCAGTGTGGCCCAGGGAGGGAGGAGGAGTTCAAATGTGCCCATGAGGGCCGCTACAGCTGACTCAGACTTGCACCAGCACACAGATGTGTGCCATCCTCCCTGATTCCAAGAGTGGTCCAAACATGCTTTACGGTAGCCCTGGTGCCAGCCAAACTTTGCTGGCTTAACTGTGCCAGCCTAACTCCAGATTAGGATTACATCCTCAGTGCCGTTGCTGATGTCTTTTTCTTCTCTGAGAAGTCTGTGGAGAGCAGTGTGATTTCCAAAAATGTCCTCTGGGTTTTTGCTTTCCTTGACATTCTGTAGAGGAGAGATTAGTAGATCACAAAGAGAGTTGCTCATTTTTTATTTCATAAACACTGCCTTCTCCTCCCCCCGCCCCCCCAAAAAATCAGGTGAGGTGATGGGTGTTATTGGTTGGACCAATGAAAATACTGGCAAAGCTAATCCTAGTTCAGACCTTTTTTGGAGCTTCACCTGAGTCTTCCATGAAATTTTTAAGGCTTGCTAGGCCCATGAAGGGAAGAGAAGCAAGGATACTACTTTTCCTTTTGTTGTAGCATTATGTGGTAAAACCAGCTCCCCTGGAGAATTTGGGGGATTCTCCCCTCCCCCTGCCATTCTTTGCCCTGATCATATTTCCAACCTAGTTGCAATCTATCTAGAGCCCTCTTCAGGGGGATTTGCTGTCAAACTCACCCTGTTTTCCTCAGGGCTGTTAATCTCTTGCAGTTGGCGAGGGACGCCTGTGAGGTGACACTTGACTACAGAGCTCTCCTCAACCCAGCTCAGATTACACCGTGTGTGTGTGTGTGTGTGTGTGTGTGTGTGTGTGTGTGTGTGTGTGCATGCGTGCGCAGGATGAACCTCTGCCAAAGATTCCTCAAATACCTCTTGGAAGTAAAAAAAGAACATGAACCATGCTGTGCTCCTGAGTTGAGCAGCAACCGCAGAGCCACAGGGCGGCTGACGCGCAGAGCCTTGAGCTCACCCCCATGTCTCCATAGGCCTCCAGGCCATGTCCCTATAGTTGTGTTGCTGGGCTTCCCACACTTTCTCGGCTTCACAATGTTACTCGAGTGAAAGGGGTGTGTGGAGATTCCCGCCCCATGGATCCCCAGCCATGTCTAATGGATACCGTACTCTGTCCCAGCACCTCAATGACTTGAAGAAGGAGAACTTCAGCCTCAAGCTCCGCATCTACTTCTTGGAGGAGCGCATCCAACAGAAGCATGAGGCCAGCAGGGAGGATGTCCACAAACGGGTGAGTCAGTCCGAAGGGGCGTGGACTGGCCCTGAAGGCTGTTTTTCCATTTTCTAAGCGACTTCAAACTTTTTAGAGTAATGGTCATAATTAGAATGAACTAAAGTTGTTCTTAGCAGTTCACAACATGTCAACACATTGGGTCACTGCTCAGGCAATTCTGTCCCTGGGTTTCTGTCAAAAGTCAGGCTGCAGTAAACATATTCTTCAGTAAGGAATAGTAAGTATGTCATTCCAACTGAAGAAAAGTCTGGTCCACTGGGGATCATTCCATTCACCTGGAGTAGAGTTTCAAAAGATAGGATGCATAAGTCCCGTTCAGGTCGTGTGAAAACCTCATGGGGGAACATGAAGGACCAGGAAATGCACGGTTTTTCTTCCTGCGCCATAAGTCTGTCTGAAGGCACACACCCTCCAGCTGCGGCTGTTGAATAGGTAGAGTACCCATTTTCTCACACTGAACAGGCTGCAGCACCAAAGCGAACTGCATCTGGGTAATACAGTCTTCTGTTTATTTAGTTAAAATGTATTCACCGTATACAGTATTTCTGAAAATCTAAGTGTTTGGGGAATGAAGTGCTTTGTGACAAAAAGAAAATGTATTTTCCACAGGTAGATATGAATGTTCCCTGGATGTACAACAACAACAAAAAGGCTTGTAGCACTTTAAAGACTTGATGGATTAGGGTCCATTTCATCAGATGCATGAAGGGTTTTTCTGTATATACATGGGTATACAGAGCAAAACAAATTGTAAAGCAATTAGGCCAAATGGCCAATGGAATGCACAAGGTACAAGCCATAGCAGCTTGCTCGCTCTCGCTCTCTGTGTGTGTGATATACACAGTGATGAGCAATAATCAGTTACATACAGTATTTCTGGTCTTGTTAAGTTAATGGTATTATACAAGGAAGCTATTTTCTTGATTCATCCTGAACAGTTAGATGAAGCTGCTTTATATCAAGTCAGGTAATGTCTGGTCTATCTAGCTCAGTATTGACAGTAAGTGGCAGTAGCATCTTTTTCAGTGCTATCTCAAGATGCAAGGGATTAAACTTAGGACTGCATGCATGCAAAACTTGTGCTCTGCCACTGAGCTATGGTGGAATCAAACTTTCTGATAAATTCTGATTCAGAAGTTTCATGCCGGAGTCTCCCGTTAAGTTTCTTTGTTGAAGGATGTGCTTTTCAGGTGAGCAAAATGCATTCCAGGAAACTGACATTTACTGCTGTTGCCACCACTCTCCTAGGTAGCAGCTGCAAGTTTAAAGACAGTCGTTTCCAACATTTGTCTGGCAAGTTCCTTAAAGTGAAAAGTGAAGCCAATTTTCAGGGCCTGTTTTCAGTTTTTTTAGGAATCCCCCCAAAAGCAAAAATATCCCCTGAAAATTGGTGAAAATGTTGGTTTAAAAAATGTTCCAGCACCAATTATAATGTTGCCTGAGCAGGGCTGGCCAATGCATAATACAAATGGATCAGGGCTGGCTTTAAGCCAGTTGGACCAACGTTTCCCAGTTGTGCCTTGTGCCTAAGGGGGCCCCGCACTGGGGGAAAAATAAAATTAGTATTTTTACAAAATCATTTCCCAGTCACTAAAACAAGCGGTTTTGTAACTATTTACTTTTCAACGGTAATCTACACATTATGTTTGTGATAGCATATGTCACACAGGAGGATAAGCTACATTAATGAGCCTTAGTAATAACATAATTTTTGGTCTTACGATAATTAGAGGCGATCTAATTACAGACGATCTGTAGGCTTACTTGCATGCAATTTCATATTAAAATGTAGTTAGATCCATTTGGTCCATTAATTCACATGCATGTTTTTAAGTTCACATTTTTATTGTTTTCCATTCCACCACAGTGATATAATAAATATAATTTCTATCTAAGAGTTCACAGACCTTGGCTGTGAACCTGAGCCCCCGCAAAATAATGTTCCCAGTTTGGCCCTGCACTCCTAGGGCCAGCTCTGTCAGGAATGAAGTTAGCTGAGTGGTGTCTTGGAGGGTGAGCTGATCTGTCTGTCCTCTGCCTTTCTCCAGCCTGCCATTGATTGAGCCACTCCAGTTGTGCTTTGATTCTCTTCCACCCATTAAGAGAGCATGAGAAGAGGATTGGACAGTGGCTGCCCTCTTCTCCCTCCAGGGGAAAAAAGTAGTATTGTAGGTGCCTCCAGTGCCTCCTGCTTGTTCTCTTGCCCACTCTGGCTGTAGATGAGGAGGCAGGGTAGGTGGTCCTGCCTGTTGCCGCTCCTTCTGCTTCTTCATTTGTCCTCTGTGTAGGCCTCAGTGCAGGAGATGCCACAGAGGGAGAGGTAAAGGGCAGGATCATCTGCCCCCACTCTTGCCCACTTAGCTACAGGCTGATGGGCAGAAACAGCAAGGAGGAGGCAGACTGTGCCACTGTCCTGAAGGGAAGGGGGATCCTTCTTCCTCTCTCCTCACTTCCCCCTCTTATCCCTCACAGGGGTGGTGGGAGCATTTGCACCAGTGGTGGGATTCAAATAAATTAACAACCGGTTCTATGACATCATAGCCGGAGCCAAAAAAAACCCAAAGCCAGCCAAGGTAAGTGAGTGGGCGGGGCCTGGCCACTTAACAATGGGTTCTATAGAACCTGGGCGAACCCCCTGAATCCCACCACTGATTTGCACCCTGCCTCAAGCAGCACTTGGGCTTGGGCAGCTCCTGAGGGAGGGGACACTGTTAGCATCTAGGTTTGTTGCAAGGTCTGGTGGTCCCTATTGCTCTGTATCTGTCATGTGGGCCTGTTGTAGATTAGCAGCTGTTTTAGGTGGTGCGGAGAGAGACATTACGCATGAACAGGCTTGCTACCCGAGCTCCATTACAGAGAAGTGTCATCGTCCAGAATGGCCTGTAGGATGTTAATGATCTGTTGGAGTGAACTGGGGGCTGTAGGTGATAACAGGTGGCGTTCTGTCATTTTCTCTTCTGGGTCTGTTCGGTAGTAGGTTATTCCTAGATGATGATGATGATGATGATGATGATGATGATGTATTTTGTTGGGTGTGTATTGTAGTTTTAAGATGGCTCATATAAATTTTAAAGAGGCCTGTCTGAAGAGCTGAGAGCGCAACCCTAGGCTGGCACACTTAGACCAGCAAAGTTTGGCTGGCAGAAGGGCCACTGTAAAGCGTGTTTGGACCTCTCAGAGTCAGGGAGGATGGTGCACGTCTGTGTGCTGGCCTCTCTGACTCAAGAGTAGTTGCTGTGTCCCTTGTGATGGCCAAACATTTCTGGCCTAACTGTGCCAGCCTAATTCCAGGTTAGGATTATGCTCTGAAACAAATGCGGTTGTGTTGGAGGGCTGGTCAATGGATCTTGAGGCGTGTTCCAGAAGAAAGTGTATAGCACCATTGGATTGCCTATATAAAGGGGTGCTTGTATGCCCAGCTCCTAGTTGTCCTGTAGCATCCAGAAAGCAAACTTCCTGAATACTCTGATCCAGGCTCAGGTCAATGATGGAAGTCCTAGAAAGTTGTTGAAACCCAGATGAAATTTCTCAAGGGCCTCCTCCCTGTGGGTCCAGATACTGATGAAGTTGTCAATGTGTAGAGACAGAGACCTTTGGAAACAAAGGTTCAACCCCTTCCCCCGGGGAAAGCCCCGTCACCCACAAT
>JAJKFI010000111.1:2322803-2337202 GCA_029204185.1 Lerista edwardsae | reverse complement strand
ACAAAGGTTCAACCCCTTCCCCCGGGGAAAGCCCCGTCACCCACAATGGGGCTCCTCAGCTCTCTGCCAGCTATTTTGCCGGTGGTGAATCAAGCAGTCCCATGTCAGGTTGCCTAAATCACCACAGGGATAACACCTGGCAGTGGAAGCCATCGCTGGGTCCCACCCACTTGCGACCCACTCAACCCCTGGCCCTCCCCATTGAGTTCAATACGGACGGATTGACTCCAGGAGGCGGGCTTAGCGGCCATGTTGTTAAGTGCAAAACATTGCTCATTCCAAGCAGTTCAAATGGGTTTTCGCGTGATGTTTAGGCATGAATCGTTTACTCCTGAAGTAAAAACTTACCAAAATAACGTGTTATCGTGGTAACGTTATTATGAGTTAATATGCAATTCCAAGGTTTAATTCCACATAATTATATTACATTAAAATCTCTTCATAACACAAGTAGTTGTCAATATGAGAGGGATTATTTTTTACTTCTAGGCTATTAAGAGTATTTTTTTAAACTTCTACACTCACCCCCCCCCCATAAAATTAACTTTCACACGCGCGCCGTGCGAGCGAGAGAGCCCCTCCGGCAACAAACCTCGTCGTTCACGGTTCGCGGACAAGGTCAGCCATATTGTCCGGTCCAGGTCCAGGGCTTCAAGAATGTGACGTCATGGCCACTCCAGATATCTAAACTCCTTGGATCCACTCCTCCCCCAGTTCCTCTCCCTTCCTTACTTCCCCTGCCCCAAACAGGCTTACCAGCGGCCAGCTGTGCTTGAGTGCCCGTGGACCGCCTGCTTGCATTGGGGCCTGGCGCTTAATGAGCACCGCCCTAGCACAGGCATACACGTGTCACAGACATGCTTTACGGCATGTTCGCGACATTTTCACTGGTGGTATGCATGTACCACTGGCGATACAGGCCTTTGAGATTGGGCCGTAAGTCACCCATTAATATGGCAGCATACTTCAGAGCCTCATGAGTCTCTCTGGCAATGCTACTGATCTGGTGGTACAAACTGGCCCCAAATTGGAGAGAATTGTGGGAGAAGACAAAATGGCAGTTGAAATCCATGTTTTGAGGATAATATAAGCATTTTTTTGCTTATGCAAAATCATTTTCTGTCAAAGCTTTCTATTGCTTGCTATTGGAAGAGCTTAATATGTAGTGGTAATTAGCAGATGAATACACTGCTTGAATCCCTGCTTGTACAGTCCCTGCAGGAAACACAATATTCCCAGAGGAGACAGAAGTTTGAGTTTTGTCAAGTGGCTGGCAAGACAGACCCTTTAGAGGTGGGAAGGACTTGCAGTCACTGTTGCAAGACTGTTTTACTACATGCTCCTTTTGCTAAACCTGTATAACTTGCCCACTGTTGATAATCTTCCCTTGCAATATGTAGCCATAGGAGTCTTAGGCTTCAATTCTACACAGTTTTCTTGGAGTAAGCCCCATTTAATGTAATGCAACATATTTCTGAGTAGGTATGCAACAGATTACACTGTTAGGCTGCAATCTTATGTACTCTTATCTGGGAGTAAGCAAGCAGCTCTGAGTATAGTGGGACTTACTTCTGAGAAAGTATGCAAAGGATTGCACTGTTAGATATGTTCTAAGTGCATTCTTCAAGGCGCAGTGGGTCAAACCACTGCTGCTGGGCTTTCTGATCGGAAGGTTGGGAGTTCAAGACTGCGTGACGGAGTGAGCTCCCGTCGCTTGTCCCAGCTCCTGCCAACCTAGCAGTTCGAAAGCACTTAAATACAAGTAGATAAATAGGGACCACTTCGGTGGGAAGGTAACGACGTTCCGTGCGCTACGGCGTAGAGTCATGCCGGCCACATGACCACAGAAGCTTGTCCTTGGACAAAACGCTGGCTCTACAGGCTTTGAAACGGAGATGAGCACCGCCCCCTACAGTCGGTCACGACTAGACCATTCGGTCATGGGGAAACCTTTACCTTTTAAGTGCATTCTTAGTTCACTTAGGGTGGCCCAACAAGCCACACATATGCCACACTCTGCATAAAGCAAGCATGCACCCTCGAATATGCTCCCATATCTTATGTACTGTGCTGGGTTTGCTCATCAGAAGAAGAAGTAGGGAACATGTTCCTTACAGGTGGAAAACCCATGTTTAAAAAATCTTGGTTGAGAATTTCAGGAGACTCTAAGTGGCATTTGCATTGCTCACTACCCAAACTATGAATTCTTGTATGCTCAAAACAGGTATACCTATTTTCATTCCCCAATGAGTGTGGAAGGAAACAGATAGGTAAAATTGTAACAGAACAAAGATGGAAAGTAGAGGACCCTGTCCAGTGGTGCATTCCAAGTTATTTCAAGAGGGGTCCAGAGGTTGTTTGAAGACTCCTAGTGATATAGGATGACACATAGTCTCCCACTGCTGATACCTGCAGTGAGAGACTATGTGGGATCCTATATCACTAGGAATCAAACAGAAGTATATTTAAAGTCCTTTTCAGGGGGGGATGTTATTTTTAGTGCTATAGTAATTCTAGTACAGATTTGGCTCCAATTTGGGTGCAATATCCCGTCCCCCAAGGATCAAGGAAAAACTTACTGTCAGGAGTGCTCACCTTCCTATCACTTTTGTTCAAATGTGCATTCCTGTTATAGAGCAGTGGAGGGCAGAGCCTCTGAAAAACTAATATAGAAAAGAAAGGAAAAGGTTCACAAACAGCAAAACATTTCTGGAATGCAATGCACAGCACTGTACTGGGGAGGGAGAGAGCAGAGGGAGAGGGGGAGAGAAGAGGGTGGATACCTGCCTTTGTTCAGTTCTTAATCTTAAAGGGATATTAAATGAAAGCTACAAAATGTGATGTGTATTGAGAGAAGTATTGAGCAAGGACGTGGCTAAAGAAGTGCCAGGGGGTACAATTACACCGAGCAGCAAGCTTTAGGAAGGAAACAAGCTGAATTTGACACTAGTGGCCAAAATGGTGAAAACCTTGGTATGCATGAATAATAAAGGTAAAGGTTTCCCCATGACCGAATGGTCTAGTCGTGACCGACTGTAGGGGGCGGTGCTCATCTCCGTTTCAAAGCCTGTAGAGCCAGCGTTTTGTCCGAGGACAAGCTTCTGTGGTCATGTGGCCGGCATGACTATACACCATAGCGCACGGAACGCTGTTACCTTCCCACCAAAGTGGTCCCTATTTATCTTCTTGCGTTTAGGTGCTTTCAAACTGCTAGGTTGGTAGGAGCTGGGACAAGCAACGGGAGCTCACTCTGTCGCGCAGTCTTGAACTCCCAACCTTCCGTGGTTTAACCCGCTGCGCCACCACGTCCTTAGAGCATGAATAATACCATCATGTTATTTTGGAAAGGTAATTTAATGCAGAATGCAATGGAACAAATTGGAGTGTAATATCTTTACTCTATCAAATGTTATGGCCTAAAACTGAGAAAACAAAAATACAACTGTCATGTAAAAATTGCAGTTTGTTAAAATTTTGGATTTTAGGAATAATATAGTCCTGTTATATATTATTCAATGTGGAATTTCATGAAGAATGCAGTGAAACAAATCAGAGTGTAAAATCTTTATTCTATCAAAAGATATGGCAAAAAAACCCATAAAACAAAAATACAACTGTGACATCACTTCCTGTTGTGACATCACTTCTGGGACATCATTTTGCACTCTGCACCAGGCTACACTTTTATTAGCTATGCCAGTAGTATTATGCCACAGCCACTAAGGGCCCGAATCTTTTGGGCCTAGCGCCAGGGGTAAGCCCTTGGCGCTGGTGTCATAAAAGTGCTGTAACACACTTGGAGGGAATGATGCTCATCTGTGTGCTGGCCTCTCTGACTCCAAGAGTGGTACAAACGTACTTTATGGCGTCCCTTGGGCTGGCCAAACTTTGCTGGTTTAGCTTGTGCCGGCCTAACTCAGTTTCGGATTGTGCCCTTTATGAAACACCTGCTTATTTTCCCTCCAAGGAGCTCAAGGGAAAGCTCTGCCCAGCAATCTTATGAGGCAGGCTAGCGAGTTAGTGGCTCAAGGCTGTCTTGTGAACTTCATAGCCAGGTGTGAATTTGGACCTCAGTTTTCCACATGCACACTCAAGATGCCAGCCGTTGCTGTTGAGGATGAGCAGCTTTAGAAATGGACTGCCCAAGGAAGCTTCCTGTAGTCTGAGATTTCATGCCAAGGCTGAAAAAGGGACAGTGGCAAGGGTGGCTGGATCATAAAGGGGATTTTCAGAGCTTGGGGACTAGCCAGTTTCTAATTCCATTCAGGCCCTTCTTTGCAGGCTGGTGTTGGGGTCACAACAGTATTTGCCCCAGTTCATCTGATCCACTTCTCTGTTTAATAAAAACCACCACGCTGCATACAAAATATGACACATTCACGGCAAGACCTGGGAAGCAGCTATAGCAGCATGCTGAGAGACCACTACTGATGAACAACGTCTCCCACCTTTCTCTGCTCCCTCCACCCACTTGGAGTAGGCATTTGAGGCCCCCTCATCACCCAAGCCATCTCCGTGGATTGACCGTCACAGAGGAAAAGTAGGAAGCAGCATACTTTTGGCTGAGCAAGGGCTGGCCCAAGACCACCTGGTGCCCAGGCCAAACACTGCCCTCCACTCCCTGGTGATATGACAGCCTCTGCTATTCCTGCCACTTTCAACCACTGTGCTGCGAATGGTCTGCCAGTGTGCCACAGGAGTTTGGAGGACGGTCATTTGTTAGCAGAGCCATTGGAGG
The DNA here is from genome assembly GCA_029204185.1 of Lerista edwardsae. Taxonomy (NCBI): domain Eukaryota; kingdom Metazoa; phylum Chordata; class Lepidosauria; order Squamata; family Scincidae; genus Lerista; species Lerista edwardsae. Next base: position 2,332,464 of record JAJKFI010000111.1, on the reverse strand, counting down.
ATGTGAGCCCCCACCGGTAGCAAGGTGTGCCTTATCGATAATTTAAAAAAACTGATGGTGTGCATTGACAATTTTAGTGCCTTGTCAGTGTGCCGCAAAATGATAAAGGTTGAAAATCTCTGCTCTAGCCAACTGTTCTCGCCTCCACACTTCTGTTTTGTCCCCAGAGGCGGATCTACAGGGAGGGCAAAGCTCTAAGTGTTGCAAGAAGCCTTACCCTGTCATCAGTGGTGTCAGCCTACCGGTTCGCTGGGCAGAGTTTCTTCGCTCGCTGGGAGGGTTTCCGTGGTGATCAGCAGCGTGCTCACTGCCTCCCGTTGCGTAATGGCGAAAGCCCGCCCGCTGCACGGAAACCCTCCCAGCGAGCGAAGAAACTCCGCCCAGCGAACCGGTAGGCTGACACCACTGCCTGTCATGTAAATCCCTCCTCTCCCTTGCTGCTGTAGCCAGTAAGCAACGCCAAGATGTTGCTTTTCCCTGTGAGGATTGGCTAAAACAGTGCAGGAGAGGAGTGATTTCCACTGCAAGGTAAGGCTTCTTGCAAAACTTAGAGCTTTGCCCTCCCTTAGATCTGCCTCTGTTTGTCCCCCTCTTCTTTTTCCAGTTTAGGAAGGGGGAAGGGGGGAAGGATCAGTGGAGGTAAGTGGGTGGATGGAAGTTTGCTGCCTACCAGTTTGCTGCCTGAGGCAATCACTTCAGTTAAGCACATGGATGGACCTGCCCTGGGATGAGCATAAGTCCACGGAACCCATAAAGAGTGCAGCTCATAGTAACCCAGGTTGTTTGCCATTGGTTGGCTTCAGAGCTGTGGTGAAGAAAAATAGAGCCTTAAGGACATGGGTGAATACCTATACGTCCCTCTTATTTTATGTTCATTTTATTTTTAGGATGTGTAACCCAGAATGGCTAACAGCATAATCAATCAAAAAGTAACCCTAATCACATTAAAACAAGCCATACCCTCTTCAAAGCAGAAGCATAGAGTAAATCACAACTCAATAGCTTCAAGCAAAAATGTCAACATATCAATGCTGTGTAGAACAATAAAGGATTAAAAGGAAGCAAAATTGAAGAAGTGACAGGGGCTTCGATCTACTTAGCAATCAAAGCACTGTCGTCCTGGGGGTGTTGGGAGCCCCATGGATGCAATAGGCCAAATTCAGGAGTGTCTGACTATTTGGGGATTGTTGACATAGGTGAGTGGTGCACACAACCTCAACGTACCTCAAACTTAGGATACCAGTAAACACACATCAGAGTTGACTTTACCCACATTTACACATACTTTGAACTGTGGTGTTTCATGGCATACATGCGTGTACACCCAGCCCTGTGCACAATAAGGGAAAAGGAGAAGGGCATTGCTCAGTGGTAGAATATATGCCTTGTATGCAGAAGGTCTCAGGTAAAGTCCATGCAGCCTCTGAGTGCCTGGCTAAAAAGACGCACTGAAGACCTTGGAGATTCACCACTAGCTAGACCAGCGATTTTCAACCTTTTTCATCTCACAGCTCACTGACAAGGCATTAAAATTGTCGAGGCAGGCCATCATTTTACTGACAACTGACAAGGCACACCAGGCTGCAAGCAGGGAGTTCACATCCCACAATGGCTCTACTAACAAATGGTCCTCCTCCCATGGCATAACTGTGGACCATTCGTGGCACACCAATGTGCCACAGCACAGTGGTTGAAAATTGCTGAGCTAGATGGACCAAGTGCTGCTCTCCATATGCCAGCAAATTTGGAAAACCCAACAGTGGCCACAAGACTGGAAAAGATCAGTTTACATTCCAATCCCAAAGAAGGGCAATGCCAAAGATTGCTCGAATTACCGCACCATTGCACTCATTTCACATGCTAGCAAGGTCTTGCTCAAAATCCTACAAGCTCGGCTTCAGCAGTATGTGAATCGAGAACTACCAGATGTACAAGCTGGTTTCCGAAGAGGCAGAGGAACTAGAGATCAAATTGCCAACCTTCGCTGGATCATGGAGAAAGCAAGAGAGTTCCAGAAAAACATCTACCTCTGCTTCATTGATTATGCTAAAGCCTTTGATTGTGTGGATCACAACAAACTGTGGCAAGTTCTTGAAGAGATGGGAGTTCCAGACCACCTGATCTGCCTTCTGAGAAACCTTTATGCGGGTCAGGAAGCAACAGTTAGAACTGGACATGGAACAACCGACTGGTTTAAAATTGGGAAAGGAGTACGACAAGGCTGTATATTGTCACCCTGCTTATTTAACTTATACGCAGAGTACATCATGAGGAAGGCAGGGCTGGATGACTCACAAGCTGGAATCAAGATTGCTGGGAGAAACATCAACAACCTCAGATATGCAGACGATACCACTCTACTGGCAGAAAGTGAGGAAGACCTAAAGAAACTTTTGATGAGGGTGAAAGAGGAAAGTGCCAAAATTGGTTTGAAGCTCAACATTAAAAAGACTAAGATCATGGCAACCACTCCCATCACCTCCTGGCAAATAGAAGGGGAAGAAATGGAAGCAGTGACAGACTTTATTTTCCTGGGCTCCAAGATCACCGCAGACGGTGACTGCAGCCATGAAATTAAAAGACGTTTACTTCTTGGGAAGAAAGCTATGGTGAACCTAGATAGCTTAATCAAAAGCCGAGCCATCACCCTGCCAACAAAGGTTCGCATAGTCAAAGCGATGGTTTTCCCAGTAGCCATGTATGGCTGTGAGAGCTGGACCATAAGAAAGGCAGAGCGTCGAAGAATCGATGCTTTTGAATTATGGTGTTGGAGAAGACTCTTGAGAGTCCCCTGGACTGCAAAGAGATCCAATCGGTCAATTCTCCAGGAAGTCAAGCCTGATTGCTCCCTGGAAGGACAAATGCTGAAGCTGAAGCTCCAATACTTTGGCCACCTGATGAGAAGAGAGGACTCTTTAGAAAAGACCCTCATGCTGGGAAAGATTGAAGGCAAAAGGAGAAGGGGGCGACAGAGGATGAGATGGTTAGATAGTGTCACCGAAGCAATGAATATGAAATTGGGCGAACTCAGGAAGCTAGTGGAGGACAGGGAGGCCTGGCGTGCTGTGGTCCATGGGGTCGCGAAGAGTCGGACACGACTTAGCGACTGAACAACAACAACAGATGGACCAATGATCTGCAACTTTGTATGCCCATAGTAAGCACTGGAATCTAAGGAGCTTACAATCCCTGCACTGCCAGAAACATGTCACCACTGTGTTGACAGCTGCCCTCAAGAGTGTGAAGAACAAGTGCAGCTGACATGTCCCGGAGCTGCCAGCCAACAGCTAAGAAGCCAATGGCTTGCTATTCCCAGGTACAGGAGATATAAATAGCCTGGTTACTGGGTGGGAAGTCTGTGGGGTTCATTCTGCCTTGTGTTGGCTGTGGGGCTCAGCTTGCTGGTGTAAGTAGATGAGCTAGTGTGGGTACAACAGGCTTCGCTGCAGGAGAGGAGATTAATTTAATAATTTACATTTAATAATTTAAATTGTTGTAAAACCTAACCTGTGGGAAGTGGTGCAGTTATCAGGCCCTTCCAGCAAATGCAATGTTTGCCCCAAACAGTGTACAAATCAACATGCTGCTTTTTGCCAGGGGCCTCCGTTTCCCTGGGACGTGTAGTGCTGATGCAAAGCCCCAGCTGGCTGCTGAAAATAATTTGCAGTTGCCTGAGAGCCACGGGGTACTTCCTCTCTTCCCTCTGCCTGGTAAAATGGTGGCTGTGGTGGAAGCAGCAGCAGCAGGAGGGGACAATGGAAGCTGTTTGGGGTTGGGGAGGTGAAATATAACACCAAGGCTTCCTGATTCCCCTCTCATGCATGTACTGGAGTCACTGTGCTGCACTAGCAAGTAGGATGCAGCTGAGTAAGCCAGTTGTGGGTGGGCATTCCAGATCCTCGGTCGGTCGTAAACATTTGATGTGCTCCCTCAGACTGGGCAATTGGAGCCAGGACATTTTGATCCGGAGGAGCCACATGCCGTGCAGCTCAGCTGCCCCCTGGCATGCTATTCATGGGACGCTGCATAATATGACGGCTGTTCCTGGGCTTCAAGTCAGTGTACTGGCGAACAAGTCAGAGCTTTGTGTCAGTGTGGAATGGTGGATGCATCTCTGCTGATGCTTTATCCCTGGTTTGTTGCTGGAGCTACCACTGGAAGCCTGATGTAGTATTGATATAGTAGTGCCCCTGTTCACTGCCCCCCTCCCAGGATCGCCAATGGGGTCATGACACGCCAATTAGAGTGTCGTGAAATGCTTGGGGCAGCCATCTGAAAAAGCTGGGCACCACCATCCTAGAAGCTTCATTTTGGCTAGGGAAGAGGCTTCCCCATTCAACTTCCATTTCCTCAATGCTTGTGGCTGCAAGGGAAATTAGCCTTACAATGGATTCGTCTTGGAATGTGCACGTGTGTGTGATGAAGACTCTCCCAGAACAGCCATGCCTAGGGGAGTCTCAGCACACGGAGAAGAGGAATGTAAATACTCTGAAGGCTATCTAAAATTTGGCTTTAACACCTTGATCAGTAATAGCATAGAGAAGCCACTATGAGTTCTGTGCAATGATGTTCTCAGTGCTGAATCTATCACTAAACTCAAACATCACTTAGATACAAAGCATTCAAAACATTCCAAAAAGGATGTGGAGTTCTTCTGACTTTCAAAAAGTGTGATTTATTAAAAACAATGATTTCACTTCCTGCTTAATGACATCACTTCCAGCCCTAGGTCTTAGGGGGGTCCTGACAGATTGACATACCTAAAAAGGGGGTCCCGGTGCAAAAAGATTTGGGAACCACTGCTCTAATCAGTGAATGTTAGGAAAAGCATCCTTTCAAATGCGACTTTCCTTCTTTGATATTTGTTGCAAGTGTCTATGGGATGATAACATTGTCCTCAGCACCAAATATGCAGTAGGGGGAAACCAGGAAATAAGTAGTAATTACATTTCAGGGGACCCATGAATTTCTGGAAAGTTTTTTGTACTTTAACTCACTGCATGAGAACCCAAAGGATAGAATCGGGTATTTATAAGGTTGCAACATAGCCTATTTGGGCAGAAACTGAGCCAAGTGACTCAGTAAGCAAGGTCTGTGCTGCCAGTGTCAATAATCCTAGGCCGGCTGCTGTGCAGGAATTTCAGCAACTTTGTATACCTTTGGGGGGGGGGGAAACTGTTCTTGGCTTTTGAAGGGGGAAAGGGAAGGCCTTTGATTCCTCTAGGTTAGTAATGGCGAACCTATGACATGCGTGTCAGGATGTTTTGGCCTTCACCAAAATACTTTGCTAGTGTGTACCAACACCAGACAACTGAATTTTTAAAAACTCATTTTTGTAATTACTTTTGTAATTATTTGAGGTTTCTTTGTATAGCGCAAACATGTGCTATACACTATACATGTTTTACTGTATTTTTTTAAAAAATGAATGATTATGTAAAAAAAATTGTCTTTTGTTTAGGATGGCAGTGACACACCAGCACAGTCAAGTTAGGCATTTCCCAAACTTTTGACATGCTCTAGGTTGTTGGGGAAGGTAGTGTTTTTTGTAGAAGGTTATCTATGCCTCCAAGTCTCCCTTTTAGCATATGTGGCCTCTCTGGAAATAGATGAGTCCAGCTGGTGTCAAATGTCTCGTCAGCCTGAGCCAACCTTCGCTGAAAGTCCTTCTTGTTCTTTACAGTGGAAAAGCTGTGTGACTGCCGCTCCTCTGGCTAGACTGGAAAGTCTAAATGCAAGGAAGTCTTTGGGGACCAAGAGAAACAAGTCCGGGTTTCCCTAATGAAGAGAAGCCAGTGCTGAAAGGAGGCAGGTCACAGACGACATGCCCAGGGAGCAGCTGGCTGTGCTCTTAAGTGCAACAGCCTGGCAGAGAGCCCAGCATGTGCCAGGGAAAAGTAGGGAGCCACCTGTGTGGGCCTCAGAGGCCACAGTAAAGTAGAAGGTGGTCACGTTGATCCGTTAGGGAGGCACAGCAGAGCAGTACTTTTAGCAGAACGAGCGAACGTGCCACAAGTCCTGAGCGAGCATTCAAGTACTCTAGAATTCTTCTTCAGACTAGATGTTCAACAAAAGCAGCTGGATATGATGTTGAATCTACCACTTCGCTAATATAAAGACTTCCATTGCTCTACTACACCCAGTATTATGTAACCTGTACAGTGGTGAAATTCAGCCAGTTCTCACCAGTTCTGCAGAACCGGTTGTTAACTTTAGGTTGGGAGAGGGAAGAAAGGCAGCGGCCACCCTGAAGGCTGCCCTGAAGGACACAGAACCGGTTGTTAATTTATTTGAATCCCACCACTGAACCTGTACCAGAGTGATATCCAACCTATTTCTCTCTTCTGCTCTCTCCCTTGCAAAAGGACCTGCATGTTTTGTGTAGAGTTGGAGACAGATCTGCATAATTGCAAGATGTTTGGGGGGGGGCGGCGGAGCAGAGCGGTTCTTATTGTGTTTTGAACCAACTGAACTTGATGCAACCTGAAATCTGTTTTGCACCTGGCAGAATCTAATCCGGTTACGTCTGCGTAGAATCTGCACTCCATCTTAAAGACCAGTTCCCTTGTTTTTAAGACGCATGCCCACCAGGTCTGAGAATGAGACAGGCAATGCGGGTGTCCTGGAAGAAACAATTCACTTTTACAGCACAAGCCTGTGTGAGTGGTTGAGCCTGGACAATCTCTTTAGGGGCCTAGTTTGAGCTCAGCTAAGGGATGTGTCCTAAGCAGCAAGGCACTCGCCTTTGGCGTGACTGGTCAGAAACACCCGTGGCAGGGACAAAATAACAGGAAGCAGGTGTAGGCCCACACTAGCTACTCCACAAAGCTGCTCTCTAACCATCCAGTCACAGCAACTCCCCATCTGGGCAAAGAGCTCCCCATCTGGCATTTAATAACAGACACACTTGATAATTCTGGTCAGGAAGGGGGTTAGAAAGACGTGAGGAAGATGCAGCATCAATGCAGTACAGCGTGGAATCTCCACCTTTGCTCACCTTTGTGGGGTGCATTATTCGTCCTTTGTTGGGATGGTGAGGTAGAAGTTCAAGGTGGATGCTTGTGTGTGGAGATTTCCTGGGGCGGAATAAGAATTCTGAGAACAAAATTTCTTCCCATTTATGTTGCGATGAATAAGAGGTTGTTTGTGCAAAGTGCTCTCTTCGTGCACCAATCAATCAATCAATCAATCAATCAATCAATCAATCAATCAATCAATCAATCAATCAATCACTAGTATTTATATACCGCTTTTCAACACAAAGTTCACAAAGCGGCAAATAATAACATTAAAGTTAAATGGCTCCCTGTCCCAAAAGGGCTCACAATCTAAAAGCATGGAGAACACCACCAGCAACAGCCACGAGAAAGACACTGTGCTGGGGTGAAGAGGGACAGTTGCTCTCCCCCTGCTAAATATAAGAGGACACCACTTGAAAAAGTGCCTCTTGCCCAGTTAGCAGTTGCCTTTCACCATCACCAAAGTTTCCCTCTGCAGGGACCAGAGAAATAATGCCACATATCTGAGCATCTGAGCTGAACTCACCCTGGGGTTAGTGAGCTGGGATTGGATGCCAAATGTAATTTGTATCTAATGCTCCATTTTAGAAAAGTGGCTAGAGCAGGGGGCATCAGAAGACCAATTTTCTTCTGTTTTCCTTTCCTATTGTTCTTTAGGGGGTTATTCTTACCTATGCCAGCTCTGTCATTGGCATAGTATCAGAGGCATGTCCATTGTCTGAAGAAGGATTAGGATATGGTATACATCAATTCCTCCTTGTCCCTCTCACATCCTTCCTGTGTCACACTCCAATCCTCCATTTTGGCCTTTCCACCAGTGGAATTCTGCTGATGCCTGAGTAGCATCTGAGCTATACTAGTGCAGCATTTTTCTGAGGTTGTGTCAATGTCCATTGCACATGAGTTAGCAAGGGGTGCTTCCTATACTGGTAGGGCTGTTGTGCCAGCATACATGGAGATACAGCTCAAGGACAGGATTGGGCTGTTAGTCATTAGGGTTACCAACCAATCAAACAATTTTTTAAACTTCTGTACAAGTGGCTCAAGTTTTTTTTAATTCCGAACTTTTTTTTATTAAAACAACTAAAACAAACATTCATGTAAAAACAAACAAAAACAAAATTTAAAGTATATAAAGCAACCATGGAGTAATACATCTAAATTTTTTACATCATCTACAAAATATTAATAATTGCTCAAATTAAAAATTGTGTCTCTTAGCCAGCCTCTTATTCTTTCAAGTTGCGCTAGTTTTTATGTGTGAAAGGCAGAAGTTTGGTTTGGGTCTTTGAATGTTTTTAAGCAAAACTAGGACCTTTTGAGTGAAAGTCAGTAAGATCGTTCCAGTTTAGCGCACATGCTTAGCTAAAGGACCAACAAGTGTGTACACTAAGGCTCCAGGTTGTTGAGCTTAGGTGCTGAGACAAAAGTGTGTGTTTATGCAGTCTCTCATGCTTGTATCTCCCCTCACAGGCTTTGTTGACCCATGGGAGGGTGGGGGCAGAACAATATGTCGGTATGGCAGTGTTCACTATATGGATTATGGATTGATCTCACAGCTCGTTTCCTGTGTGACTCCACCCCTGCACTGTCCCACCTAGGCCAGTGGGTCCCAAATGTTTTTGCACATTTCACTTTACAAAAAGTTTCACTTTACCAGCTGCTCAAGCCTCTGTGGCTCTGATTGGGCAGCAGTGCTCCCTCCAAAATAGCAGGTTATTTAACCTTTTATGCTTGTAGCCTAATCTACCCTATCAGTTTTGTGAACTACCAAAAATTGGGTTGTGACCCACTAGTGGGCCATGGATCCCTAGTTTGGGATCTATCTATGAAACCAAAAGCAGACAGTCCTGCCAAAAATAGGTTTAACGTTTGCGTTTCAAAGGCAAAAGAGTCCTGCAACTGAGCAGGTTAAGCTCACTCATGCCTGCTTGTACCTTTCAGAACATTGAGCTGAAGGTGGAAGTAGAGAGCCTGAAGAATGAGCTCCAAGAAAAGCAGCAAAGTTTGGATAAAGTTGGGTAAGTGATGGTGTAGATGGAGTTGCAGAAGCCCAGCTCACACACGAACTTAGGAGACTGCTGCCCCTCTCCCCTCCCTGGAAGAGGAGGAGAGAGCACCAGCTTCATCCTGCTACACCACTCTAGTTCTTGTGTAGGCTGAGGCTGCAATCTTGCGCATGCTGACTTCAAGTCTTGAAAAGAAAACCCTGAATTGCATTTGCTTTAGCTTGTATGTGGAGTGCTTTCTCACTTAAATCTATGTATAAGTCTCTCCATTGTGTGTTTCCTTGCATTTAAGTCCTCAAATTTTGAGGAATTAGATAAGCCCTTTACTGCTATAACCCTGCCTGCATATCTTCTTACTCCTCTGAGCTCTCAGAGGCATCCCTGATTTTTAGATTTTTGTTGTTGCTGGGCCTGCATGCTCTTTATTCTCCCACCACCACCACACCCACACCCTCCAAGCTCTTAAAGGGTCAGCATTATCAGGGATATCCCTAGAAGGGTACAGGGCCTGGGGCAACTCAGCCCCCCATTATGCACCCCCCTTATGTTCACACACACGTGTGCACACACATACACACACAGAGAGAGGGGGGAAGATTATCAGTAGTTTATCTAGAGAGGGCAAAACAGTAA
>JAJKFI010000111.1:2263201-2315847 GCA_029204185.1 Lerista edwardsae | reverse complement strand
ACACACACACACACACACACACACACACACACACACACACACACACAAGCACACCATTTGCTAGTTGAGAAGGCTATAGTTACTAGTGTAGTTGAGATGGCTAATGTCACTGTAGGAGTGTAACAGACAAGTTTTGGAGGAATGTCTGTGACATCAGTAGTGATCACCATCATGATTCCTTGGCCTCCTATGCGTTCCCTGTTTTGTGACACAGCACAATCCTAGGCATGTCTACTCAGACATGTCCCATTATGTTCAATAGAGTTTATTTCCAGGAAAGTGTGTCCAGCATTGCAGCCCTAAAAGTTTTATTGTGGTGTAATACAATCTTTACAACAATATTTCAGTACAATACAAGGAAGATTTTTTTCCCTTCGGGAAGACTTTTTGTTGCTGAATTTTTGTTAGGTTTGAAGCTTGTGAGTCCTTCCTTTCCAGTACTGCTCATCTCTCATTTAAAAACAAAGCAGCGAATGTGAAAATGGATGTTCTTCATAGCAGCACTATCTATGCCTCATTCATTCTGTAGGGCAGGATATATGCTACTGGCTCCTAATTGGGTTAAATGTAGTGCTCCTAGAAAATGTGTGCACAGGGTGTTTAATCATTTGGAAAGGCCCTAACTAATCTAAATAAGATTAAGCAATCTTATACAATAATCCTAATACAATTAGGCTGTAATCTTGTGCACAGTAGCTGGACTTGCTTCCAAGTCTATGCACAGGAATAGACTGTAAGACACATCTGAGCATATGAAGCTAGCTTGTATAGAGTGTATTGTCTGTGCTGAGTCCAGGGTCTCAAGCAAAGATAAGTCTTTCCCATCACCTGCTAGCTTTCCTTTTTTAAAAACAGGAGGTGCCAGGGACTATGTGTGAAAGGACCTTCTACATGCAGAGGATGGAACTGGGCATATAAAAACTGTCATTCCACCCCAGAGTTGCTTAAGAGCCCAATCCTATCCTTAACCCCGTCCCCCGCCCTGCTCCTGCAGGTGCAGCCACAGCATGCTAAAAACGAGCATGCTAAGCAAAGTCCAGTAATTTAGTAAGTTCCAGTTTGTAAGTAAAGCCCCAGAACCAAACATTCCTGACTGAATCCAACTTTTAAACAGGCATGAAAGTTATATATAAACAGTATCTTTATATATAAACAGTATCTTTAATCATTTTACAGAAGAGGGATTACAGCAGGTGCCGCTTTTTAAACCCTTCCATGCTGAGCTGTGCCTGTCAAAATTCCCTCTTCTATACAGTGGTTAAAGGTTTAGGCGCTCTGTCTTCCATTGTATCTGGTCACTCTGGGCTGACTTCAAAATAGGTGCGCGCAGATTGAGAACCGTTGCTTGGTCCCTGTGTCCTTAGAAGCTAAGTGTGTGCGCATAACAGTGCTGTACAAAAACACAGTTAGTTGAAAGGAGAACCCCTTGGCCAGAAGTGCCGCGTGGCCGATTTTCCGTCCAACCACAAACGCGTCGCGCTTGTGCAATCAGCAGCCCAGCAAAGAGGACCGAGGAGGCTGTTGTCGTCCGGATTCTCTTTAGCTGAGGGGAAGCAGGGGAACTACAATTCCCAGACGCCTCTCGACGTGAGGCATGCGCGTTTCAGCCGGTGCCTGCCGCCATCTTGAAATCTGAGCCACAATCAAAAGAGAAGCCGCTGCTGGAGCATCCTTTGGGTTCTTGCGGCAGCCCGGAAAAGAAAAGAACAGAGGAGAGCGGACTGGGAGGCTGGGTGGGGCGCAGCGCGCGCCGGCCTCCTGCTGACTCGTCTCCGCCCGGGGCCCCTCTGCGCTGCTCGGCTGATGCGAAGGGCGGTGGCTCCGCAGAGTCGGGAGGCTCCTGGCAAGAGCGGCCAGGGAGGGAGGAGCGGCCAGCCGGCGGGCGCTGCGCGAAGCATGGGGTAGGCACCTCCGTGGGGCTCGCTGGCTGGAGGGAGCAGGAGCGCTGGGAAACACCATAGGAGCGTGTCGGTGAGGACGGGAGGCCCGGAAGAGCCCCGCGGGGAGGATGAGGGAAGCCTGCCGTATTTGTGGCCGGGAGCTCTGTGGCAACCAGAGGCGCTGGATCTTCCACACGGCCGCCAAGCTCAACTTGCAGGTGTTGCTCTCCCACGTCCTGGGCAGGGAGGTCTCTCGCGATGGCAAAGCCGAGTTCGCTTGCAGCAAGTGCGCCTTCATGCTGGAGCGCATCTATCGCTTTGACACCGTCATCGCCCGCATCGAAGCGCTCTCCATCGAGCGCCTGCAGAAGTTGCTGCTGGAGAAGGACCGCCTCAAGTTTTGCATCGGCAGCCTGTACAGGAAGAACAACGGAGAGCCTGGAGACGAGGCGGGAGACGCCTGCAGCCTCCCCGATGCCAGGTACTCGGTCATGCTTCAGGAGGACTTTGCTTATTCAGGGTTTGAATGCTGGACAGAACCCGAGGAGCGCACTGTGGAGTTGCATACGTGCCACCACACCATGGAAAGTGCGGGTAGCCGTCCAAGGCGATGTCGCGGCTGTGCTGCTTTGCGTGTGGCAGATGCCGATTATGAAGCAATTTGCAAAATTCCGCGAAAAGTGGCAAGAAGCATTTCTTGTGCGCCCTCTTCTAGGTGGTCTGCTAGTGTTTGCAATGAAGAATTACCTGTGTCTGAGCCTTTAGCTCCTGACCTGCCCAGTGGGAAGGAGCCTTTGGATGGAGAAAGCATGGACGAAGAAGCGCCTGGGTCATCTCTTGAATCCTTGGATACAACATTGGCAGCCAGTCCTTCCTATCAGAAGGATGATGAAGCTGATGCAGAGGCCAAGAAAGGTGGAAGGTGTGACTATTGCACAGGGGACCGTAGTTTGTCACTGCATGGGAACAAGTTGGACATGGCCCTTAGTCTCGTCAAAGCTTTTGAATGCAAGCCAGTCCAGTGTCCTAGGGGGAGCAAGCTGCCTATTCCAGTTAAGTCAAGTTCCCTTTGTGGGGACCTGATGGATAAAAGCTCTTATCCTAGCTTCCTGAACCTGACTGTGAAGTCTCATTCTGGATCTGCCTTCGCCTTTCCCTTGGAGATGTCTGACCTTCAGGAATTGTGGGAAGATCTTTATATGGATTATAAGCCTCTTCAAGTTAAGGTAGAGGACTGTTTATGCCCTCTCTGCGCACCCTTCTCCCCACACCATTTTATAGTGTTTTGCTTTCATTGGCTATTGACTCAAATTTGCTGAGTGGGTTGCTGTTTTTGTAGCTCATCTGCAATCTGTTTATAAGCTCTTTGCCCTCTGTACATCTTTGGTTTCTCCTCCATTCCTGTTCTCCTTTGACAATTGCATCCTTTGTGTTGTCGTCCCCACCCCTAACCCATGGTCTAGATATAGTACTTGCAGATTTTTTTATGTTTGATTTATTTTGCTATAACTAATCTTAACATGGTGGAAACATTTCTCTTTTGCCTCTCACTGCTCTTCTATTTACAAGTAATGATAACTTTTTCCTCTTATTTCTGATCCAGAGTTGTGCTGACTGCAGATAAGAATCCTCTGCAGTTGGAATTTTAAGTGTGTTTAATATAGTAGTTGGCATTTTCTAATCTTTTAAAAGGCAACACGTCTTCTTGCTGACTGTGCTGTAACTGATGTTCCAGATTCTCTAAGCAATTCAGTCTGCATTTCATCATGGATTTCCTTGGCTTTCCTAGAATTTGAAATCTTATTAAGGTGTAACACCCTGGTCATGATTAACAAAGAGTATCTGTCACCTTTAATTCAGAAATATCCGTATCAGTCTAATTGTATTTACATTAGTAGTAAATGCTCTCTAATTTCAGCTGCTTCTGAATGGAAAGATGCTTGTTTGTAACCATAGCAACCAAAGCACCGCTGATTGATGCCTATGTCATTTTCTCTTCAGTGGGTTATCTCATCTTCTGACTTTGATGACAGAACACTCACTGAAAAGCTGCTTGAAGAGCCAAAGGAAGCATCTCCTTCAGAACTGAACCTTTTTCTGCTTGCAGCAGACAGTTGGGTTTATAACACCTGAAGCATTTCTGCTTGAATTGAATTTTGGGGTTAAAGCTATTAATTTGCTTCCTTGAAGCACTTAGCCCTTTTCTGCATATATCTGATATGCAGTTACCAGATATGCATATATCTGATATATCTTGTCCAGTTACCCCTGCTAACTGGGCAAGAGGCACTTTCTCAAGTGGTGCTCCTCTTATATTTAGCAGGGGGAGAGTAACTGTCCCTCTTCACCCCTGCGCAGTCTTTCTAGTGGCTGTTGCTGGCGGTCTGCCTTTTTTTAGATTGTGAGCCTTTTTGGGACAGGGAGCCATTTAACTTTATTATTACTATTTGCCTGTAAACCGCTTTGTGAACTTCGTGTTGAAAAGCGGTATATAAGTACCTGTTGATTGATTGATTGATTGATTGATGGATGCACAAATGTTTGATCCTACATGCATCCCATTTGTAGTCTGAGTAGGTATAATTCAGACATAACTGCTCATGGGACTGCAACCCTACGATAATTGCAAAGGTCTTTCTGCATCTGCTGGTGTTCAGCAGGCCTCAGAAAGGCCAATTAGACAAAACAAAACCCACAGCTTCTGGTGTACTGGGGAAAACCGGAAGTGACTTTATGTGGCATTCTGAGACCAAGGAAAATCCTGCATGCAGAGGGTGATGGTGGGATCCAGTCTACAGGTTCACTCACCCACATATTGTGGTATCCGCAGGGGTTCCAGAAATGGAACCCACCAGGTATCCAGGGCCCACTGTACTTGCATAGATAACTTTCAGGGAACATATGTATTTCCCACTACACAATTTTTTTCTTCCCAGACCACTCCCCAACCAGAGGCATCACACCCATAGGACATGGTGTAGCGCCTGCCTTGGGCCTCGGCGAGTGAAATGGAGCTATTCCGGAAGCAAGGGGCGTGATGAGGCTGCATGGAGGGTGTGATGACGTCTTTCATCACCACACCACACCAGCCACAGTCAGAGCCTACTCCGGCTCTGCCCCAAACACAAACTTCTTTCCATGGCAACAAAATACTTTCATCAGCCAGGAGTGAAAATGTTGCCATTAAATTATTGCACAGAGATGTTTTTATGCTTAAATGGCTCATTTTAAAGCTTCAAATGGAAAATCGGAGAAGTACTGGCAAAGTAAGTTTGGCTCAAAAAAGGTTTTGTAGACGAATATTACAGTACACCCACAGAAAATGGTGAAAGATACAGCTACTGGCTTCACATGTTGAAATGGTTATACCTCCCAGCAGAAGGGCTTGGCAATATAAACTCAGTTAATACTGGGGGGGGGCAGATAAGTGAAAATTGAAGTGCTCTTTTAATACCACTTCTTCCACCATGTAGCTAGGTAGTGATCTTGACCCAAGAAATTGCTTAGCAGCTGTCCATACAGGTCACTATATTTCAGTATCGAAACTAACCTTGCTAACTTTTCCTGCAAGATCCACCGTACATTCTATTTATTCATTTATTTCCTCTGCCAAGGCAGCTTACAATTATTGGAGGGGAAAAACAAAAACAAAAATTACAGTACATAAAAATAATAAAACAAAATAAGCAATAAAATGTAAACAGGTAAAAGAATTGTTAGAGGGGGGTAAACTATTTACAAGGCAGGTTTTGCTGCAGAGGTACAAGAGACAGACATATCGACATCAAACACTAGACGAAACAGAGCCCTCGCCAAAATGCCATGGGGCATATTCCAAAATACATACAATTTTAAAAGTAACTATGTTTAAAATAACAATCTTGGAAACCTTTGATTTCAGCATACGTTTTTGTGTACTGATGAGATTCCCATCTTCTGATAGACGGAGCCTCCTCTGGTAGAAGAAGAAGTACTTCTTCCTTCAGAGACAGGAAAGGAATCTTTGACGTTGTTGGGTTCAAACAATATAATTTCAAGAAATACACAACAGCAATTATTTTCAGCTTACATTTTATGCGTCGTCTCTACAAAAACAAAAAGTGTTGCTATTTTTATTAAATCTCCCAGTTCACTTTATATGAAGAAACAAAAAGCTGATAGCAAAAATGTTATGTATTTCAAAATATTGACATTTAAAGCACTGTATTTGGTTGTGAAATTTATAATTTAGTGCTAAAGTTCATTTTCTTTTACCTTGACTTTCATCCACTTGCATCGCTTTGCTCTTTTGGCCATTTTCAATTATAACTATATTTCAAATTTCATTCACATGCTTTTCTCTTTCGTCTGATTTAATGCAAGCTTCCACAACATTTGTTGACATTCTTATATTTTCCTTTTATTTTCTTTATGTAGGTTATGGTTGCATTTGCATGTGTTACATACAAGCGTCCTTTGGTATCTATGGATCTGGTTATCTATGGTTTCTTGTGCCCATTACCTTCATTATCTCCATTAAATGTGTGAAACAGTAATGTGTCTTGCTTTAACCAAATGTTATAAGCAGAAAGACAAGCAGGCAGCCAGCCTACAGGCTAGGTGGGAGACTAAGAGCAATTGCTAAACTCAGCTTCCTGTTAATGTTCATTCTTGATTTCCATTCTAGCCTTTAGGCTGACTGCTTGCTTGTCTTGCTATGAGCTCTCTACTTACAAAGTTTGATTAATATAATGTAATGAAAGTAATGGGTGTGGGTCTGGGGAACTGCAGAGATAGAGTTCCCCATTATCTGTGGTTACTAGTATCCATGGGGAAGCAGGAATATATCCCTGCGAACACTGAATGACACCTGTAATTAGTTATGTTTTTCACCAGCCAAAATAAATTGGCAAGTTAAATGCTTTGCTTTGACATTCATCATTTTTTAACTTTTATCCATGGCCTCTTCCTTGACCAGACAAAATGCAAGGCCTAGCTGTACTTTTATTTTACACATTTGTTCAAAAGTTAATTGTTCTGTTCAGTGTTCAATAGTCTTATGAAGTTAATCTTCAGATAGGGTGGCAGGGGAGACACTACACCATGACACCCCTTGTAGCAATGGTTCCCAAACTCCTGCAAGGGAGTTGGGAACCAGGTAAATGTCTGTATGGGCAAGGAGTGGGGTCGGGAAGGGCGCAGCAATGTCTTTGCAGCGATGGCCTAATGCAGCGAGGTTTGTGGCCCCCTCTTGTTTCCTCTGTAGTTGCAGTAAATAGCCCTTATCTCCAATCAGGAGCTGCTTCCTGTTCCCCCCCCAAAAAACAGGAAGTAACTGCTGATCAGTGGATAAGGGCTATTTACTGCAACCATGGAGGAGATAAGAGGGGTCTGCAAGTCTCCAAGACCCTGCAGGAGGCCAGTGCTGCTCCCCAGGTAAGAAAACAAGCCCCTTGGCAGTGGCAGCACTGCAATTCCCCTTAAGGGGAATACCCTGCTTCCAGTTCCTCTGGTGGATCATTACTTGAATTGGTACCCAGAGAAGTATTAGAGATGTCAAGGAGACCTTTCTCTCTGTAACAGTGGAAAATAATCCGTTTCACTTTTTTCCTCTCTCTGCAGAATCTGCAAGATGATCAGCCGCAGCAGCAGACTCAGTGTGATTCTTTCCTGGATGAACAAGCAACTGAATTAAAAAATGAAGAACTTCTTGAAAAAATTGACTACTTCAGTGCTACCAATAAGGTGGGGGAGAATGAGTGTATCAGTAAAACACAAGAGTTATCAACAGGTTTGTTGCACGTGTATGTAAAGCCAGCATGTAGTGAGGTAGTAGGCTCGTCACATGTGTGATGTTCCCCTGGCCCTGCCTCCGTTCTAGTAGTAGATATAACCTCTGCTATTAAATGGGATGGATTAACCTGAGAAGATACAATCTGCATCTTCGGAATCAGGGTGGGTTAAGATGTTGTGCTCAAGTCATTAGACACATAGACATATTGTGCTACACCCAGAAATGCCTTTCCAGGAACAGGCTAAATGTATGTCCACAATGAAAAGTCAAAATTAGATGAGTGGAACATATTGCCTACTTTAAAATCAGATAAGAGTCAATGATAGAACTTAGTAATTGTTGTATAATTAGTAATAATTGTATGGAGACTACTTTAGAGCTTGACAGCACAATCCTAACCTGCTTCAGAGCAAGGAGGCCAGCAGGCCTGCGCTGCATTCTGTGTAGGGTAGGAGACAGTTGGAGCTCACTGTGGGGCAAGGGGACATTTGTCTCCTTTCCCTGCAGTAAGTCCATAGGGCTGCCAGGACCTGCACCTGCTAAATAGCAGGTGTGAGTTCGAGCGGTCTGGATCAGGGCCGCATAGCCTGGTGCTGAACGGCTCTGGCTGAATGGCTAAATCCAGAACCCCCTCCCCAGGTTGGCCCACACATGGCCTGCCAAATTTGGCCAACTTGGCAGCAGCTTTCCTACCATTGTCCATTACATGGCTTGGCGCAAGGCCTTGTGCTGGCCATTCGCTTTTTCTGTGGTGCAGACATGCCTTATGGCATATTTGTAGCACACTTCAGATGGAACTAGTCAGAAGCACCGGCAGAATGAGTTTGAGCGGTCTGGATCAGGGCCGCATAGCCCGGTGACAGGGGTGCTCTGGATTGTGTCCTGAATGTGTTTTCAGACCAGGTAGCTTAAAAGTTCCCCTCCTGGAAATCCACATGTTGCCAAAATGAGGAGATGTTTTGTGTTAGCCTTGCATAATGCAGTGTCAGAGGACTGTAAGCCAGTACAGTATTTTCAGCACTAACATTATTCACTGTCCTAACCATTTCTCACGGTCTTGGAATACTGCTCAGTGCAGTGATGTGGAAGCACCACTTGCAACTTTGTATCTCTAGAAAGATGGTTGCTATTTGCTTTCTTATTTTTATTAGTATTGTTTGGTTTTCACACTTTTAATATACTAGTGGTCTCTCAAACGTTTTAGCAACGGGATCCACTCTTTAGAATGATAATCTGTCTGGGACCCACCAGAAGTGATGTCATGGCCAGAAGTGCCATCATTGTGATGCCAGAGCCTGCTGCTTTCTGAGAATGCAGCAATAAGTTATTTCTCATCCATTTTCCAATAGCAACATGAATCAGAAAGGGAAAAAAGTAGCCTATTTATAACCTTGACACAAGCAAAATAACCACCCAACCCTCCCCTTTTCCAGTGTCCCATATTTTCAATGATGGCTGCGCTAGGTTAAATGCGACCCACCTAAAATTAGCTCACGATCTATGGTTTGAGAAAGACAGCTGTATAGTATTTATTATTATTATTACTACAACAAATAAATAAAATTTGTATCCCACCTTTCTCCCACACTGAAGGGGACCCAAGGCAGCTAACAAATCAAAAAAATAAAAACAAAAACAAATACAATTAGAATAAAAACAATATTAAAAAGCTTAAAACAATTAAAATTAAAACACACACCTTGGACCCCACTATTAAAATATAGGTAAAGGTTTCCCCACGACTGAATGGTCTAGTCGTGACCGACTGTAGGGGGTGGTGCTCATCTCCGTTTCAAAGCCTGTAGAGCCCGCGTTTTTGTCCGAGGACAAGCTTCCGTGGTCATGTGGCCGGCATGACTCTAGGAACGCCGTTACCTTCCCACCGAAGTGGTCCCTATTTATCTACTCGCATTTTAGGTGCTTTCAAACTGCTAGGTTGGCAGGAGCTGGGACAAGCAACGGGAGCTCACTCCGTCACGCAGTCTTGAACGCCCAACCTTGCGGTCGAAAGCCCAGCAACAGCGGATTAATTCGCTGCGCCACCACGTCCCAAATTAAAATATACAGCTCAATAAAAACGCCAGCCCACAGTGTCAATAAAAGCTTTCACAAATAAAAAGGTCTTAAGGCCCACCAAAAAGTCTGCAAGGAGAGCTGTTCTTAATTCCAGGAGAAGGGAATTCTATAAACAAGGATTATTTAGATTAACCTCTGGTTTTCAAGAAACCAGAAGTGTGAACTCCCCATTAGTTCATGGGGTAATACGTTCCACTTGCATTGTACTGACAAGTAAGTTATGCCAAGAACTCAAAAAACAAAGTTTCTGCCTTTACTTTCCTCATAAATACATGTATGAAGTATTTATACATGTAGCATTATGTATAATGCTACATTATTAGCATTAAATTCAAAAGTAGCATTAAAAGCATAAAATTCTAAAGGGCTCGGGTTCTTATTTCAGCTTTTAAAGTTTCCTGCGTCAGGCAAGATGAGGGACGCAGGCCTTCTTGATGCATTTGCCCCCATTTTGGGCTCATACTCGTGCATCATTTTTTCTTTTTGTACAGGGAGGATGAAGCCTTCTTTTTAATTCCAATAAAATGCAGGTGGGCATGGGCAGCCCAATCCTATGGTGCCTCGGCACCCAGAGACAGTGGTGCCAAAATGGCAGCTGCTGTATCCTATGGGTGCTGAGGCAGCCGCCGGAGACTCCACAGGGTAAGGGAACATTGGCTCGCTTACCCTGGGTAGAACACAGCTGGCAGCAATGAGTCTTCTTGGGTCTGTGCCAGCTATGGAGCAGGTGCAGAATCAAGAAGGCTCATGTCAGTCTTCCCAGGTGGGAGAGGCTATTGCTGTCTCTGCCCCTCTCCTGGGCTTGATCTTCCCCTCCCCCTGCCCAGTCAAGGCCCACCATAAGCCGATGTGGCCTATGTCATCACATTGGCCCTGCGCTATGGGGGTCTCCACGCTGGCACACTCAAGTGGTTGCTTGCTGATGCAGCTAGGATCTCTGTGGGCTGTAAGCCAGTGGGATGAGTCAGCTATTTCTGGGTGCCACACTTTGTGGGCACATTCACACCACCAAGTCACACCCATTTTTTTTCATCACTACATATGACAATGTTTGGTTCTCTGCCATGCCATTGCCCATGCAAATTCGACGCAACACATGTGCCAGCAATGCTAGGTGTTTCTGTACGCCTGTTGATAGTTGAACTATTAATAGTAATACATCGTGCTACCCTTCTGCCTTAAATTTATAAAACAACTCCAACCTCTAGCCAAAAATAGCTTTACTGTATGGGAGAGTTAGATGGAGTAGTACGATTTACCCTACATTTATTTTTATTTATTTGAAAAATTACTACCCCACCTTTCTCCCAATAAGGGCTATCAAGGCAGCTTACAACATTTAAAATATAGAAGAAAAATAAAACATTAAAAATAAAATAAGAAAAAAAAACCAATGGTTTTGGGGTTCCCTTACATATGTACTGGTTCTGTTCTGTATTGAAGTAGGAACATGCATACGTTGAAACAGCTGGCTCTTCCTGGCCTAGCACTATTGCACCTGGACGAATGCACCACAAAGGACCTACTGCATCTGTGTGAAAGTGCTAACTCAGGTGTCTATAGCACAATTGGAACTGCTTCTGTTCTTGATTCAAAATGCACTTGTCCATCAAAATGAGTTTTCTATATGGACTTATTCATGAGTTGTTATATTTGCACCTGCAGCCTTAGAAAATGATAGCTATGAAATTATGAATGAGCATGCGTCAATTTTTTGCACCTTAGTCTAGAAACACTTTTTGTTGCAGCCAGAGCAACACTTTGGCTACTCTATTCACAGAAGCGTTATTCTGGCAGGACTCATGCACTCTAAAACACTCTCTAAACAACTGCTGTTTACTTTTCTACAGTGTACTGTTGTGGATTCTGGATTTTGTAGGTTTGCTTCTGGCTCTATGTAAATATTTACTTTTTAAAAAATTACATACAGCAACTGCAAGAGAAACTGAATGAGATGGATTTTGAACTGAAGTCTGTCCAGCATGCATCACAGATACAGGATCACAAAATCCAAAACTTGAATGAGACCGTGAAGAGCAAGGAGAGTGAGGTTTGTAATATTGCTCTGTTCCTCTAGGCAGGGAGATCCAACTTTTAATAGCTGGGTGGCTTGTCAGATGAAGGATAATCTGTGCCCATTGCTTCTGTTTTACTTGCTGATTTTTAATTGCTCAATCCTATAGTCTGAAGAACTGTACCGTGTGATTGAGAGGCAGAATGAGGCAGTAGCCAAACTACGAGACATGTTGCATAGAAGCCAGCTTGGACAGCTGCAGGTAGGGGTCTTATTTGGATATTTTATGCCTTTATTACGAAGGCTCAAAGTGTTGTGTGTGATGTTTGTTTAGGGTATTGTGAGAAACATAGATCCCGGGAAAACTAAAGTTTCAGTTAAACCTTCCCTGCTAAAAGATGCAAAGACCTTTGCTTTATTAAGGATGGGTGTGGAGAAGAGTTCCATATAAGGGTCCACAAATTTCAGTTGACTTACTAGCGAGGCATCTGTCTGTCCTTCAGTAGATCCCACTCCAAGCACATGTGTACCAAACAGCCTCCAAGACTCACACATGGATATGCTTTAAACAGTGACAGATGTTGCCTTTCAGTCTAAGGATAACTTGACCTGGGTGAATATAGCTGTAGTTCATCTGGCTAATTGATGCCTGGAATAGCTGGCAAGACTGACAGTAATGCTGTTGTGGCATAGCTGTTGTATGTAAATATAGTCGGGATTGGCATAATTCAGGTACCAGAAGCTCTCTCATAGTAGGACAACCTTCTTGCTTCTTCTTGGAGCCACATTAATTCAGGGAGACGAGTGCTGCTAGGAAGACAGTGACTGAATCCATCAGGTCAGCATCACAGCTAATGTCTGCTCTTCCATTGGGCAAACAACCATAGGGCAGCTGCTGAGGTCAGTTGAGTTCTGTGGTCTGCTTGGGTTCATAAAGAGGCCAGCTTAAACATGTCTGTCGCAACACGGTGGAACTGGAAGATTGGGGATGGTTCATACTCTGGTATGCGTCGGAGTGCTTTTAAAAGCAGATACTGTGAAAGTGCCAGCATTTCACTGAAGAATAATAAATACGTTGCCTAAACATGCTTCTGCTTTCTGTGTCCGTATCTTGTTAGATTTCAGAGGGTGCTTCCCCGATGCAGCAGAAATCACTACTCGATATGCAGAACACACTTTTCTTTGCTCAGCTAGAAGCCCAGCAATTGAAGCGGACTCAGCAGCAAAGGGAGCGTCAGTTGGCTGAGGCCAGGAGGACTGCCCAGCTTCTGGAGACAGTGTTGCTAGAGGAGCGGCACCAGAAGGAGGCAGCGTGGAAACACAACCAGGTATGGAATCACTGAGCTTCTGTGTATCCCTTCTCACAAATTGATACATGACAGTTGTCTGAGTTGTTAGCTGCTAGATTGTCTTCAGTGTTATGTTTTGAGAGTCAGAGAATGTGCGCAGTGAACCCCCGGTTTCTGCGGGGGATTCGTTCCAGGACAGCCATGAATATTGAATTCTGCTGAGAATTAAATTCACAGGGTCCCCACACAGCCCTGCTGCAATTACGCACCTGGGGACTGTGCCCAGCCCTCTGGCAGTGGCTTGTGCCAGCCTCCTCAGAAGCCTTGTGGACGCTCCTGGAGGAAAACTTCTGGTTCACACCAGCAAACTGGAAGTGCTTTCCAGTTGCATGTTGGATGTCCTCTGAGGCTCTCCAGCCACAGGCTCAGCACCTATGGATACTTAAATTTGTGGGTGCCAAGCCCGCAGATAAGGAGAGCGCACTGTATGATTGGTTGAGAAACGATGGCAAAATCTCATGCAAAATCCCACGGATGCCACTTGACTTGTTAAAGGAATATTCACATGACCAGGTTGCTATGATGATGTACTGGGCATTGCAAACAGTCTTGTGAGCATAGGAATTTCTCAACTCAGTTTTTTAAGCTCAGTTTTTTGGCCTTGAGTGTTTCAGAGAGCCTTTGGCAGGGTATTGAACCTTCCCAACAAACGCAAGTGTATGTGACCTTTTAGGAGTTGCGTGCCACTCTTCAGCAGTTACAGACAGAGCTACAGAACAAGAACTGGGAGTGCTCTGCGTTGGAGAGAGGGAAATCTAAAGAGCTACAGAGGCAAGAACAGAAAATTCAGCATTTGAGCCACAACCTGGCTTGCAAAGAACGGCTTTTGCAGGTAAGATGGAGATTTGTGTGTGTGTGTGTGTGTGTGTTGGAAGGTGACACCTATCAAGAGGGAGACCAGAATAGAGCATTTCTGAAAATCCTTGGGATCCTGGGAAAGAACAGTCACTACAGGTCTGAGGAGTTTGGATTGCGAAGGTAGTTGCACTGCTAAACCTGAACAGTGGAATTGCCATTCATTACAGCACATCCGCTTTGAAAGTCCTGTTTTGGCCTGAAGGTGAGATTAAAAATGAAATGCAAGACCAGTGTTTGGAGGGACTATTATGAAAGCAGCCCAGGCAATCCCTATGTGTTTTTTCTTAAACCTGTTCTGCTTTTTCTTAACAAAACATTACATTCATTTATAGCAAGTCAGTATAACACCAACACATGCCAACAGGAAGCTTTGTGTGTCCTCTTGAATGTCTGCCAGATCAGGGCCCAGTTAGTTTTCATAATATTGGGTTCTTCACCAACAGGAACCAGAATTGTCTGAGGTCTAATTTTCCTGGGGTGGGGGGTGTAACAAACAAGCCCTAAGCCTGAATACGCAAGCCAATCTTAACAGTAAGGACAAAGATATAAGAATTAGGCCCCTACTAAATTGTACCTGAGCAATGGCTACTGTACAGGATGCCTGTGTTTTGTTGCTTGCCTATCTGTGAGAAGGCAAGCAGTGACTTTCCAGGCAATCTTCAAGGCAACCTCACTATTGCCTATTGTAGAGCACATTGCAATGGTCTGTTGAGGTTAAAGGACTAGAAAGTGGAGGCCAGATCCTTATTCTCTAGGACAGTGCATCCCAAACTCCCCCAGGGGAATTGGGAACCACCTCAAGTTCTTATGGGGGCAGCGCAATTTTTAGTTATTTCCAGACATGGGGAGCCCTCAGAGGTGTTCACAGGGCTCCTCACACACCCCAAAAGCCAACGCTGGCTTCAGGTAAGGTAAAAAGCCCTCCTCTTCCCCGGCAATGGATTGTGTTGCTGTTAGGTCACAACCCTCCAGTCTAGGAAGCATTGCTCTAGGGTTTACTAGATGTGACTCAAAACACAGAGCAGTTTCTTCAGGATTGTTTGAAAATACTTTCCCTTGTAGTACTATGGTACAAATTTCATCAAATTCTTGTACATGGTCTTCTAGGAATCTAAAGAACTTCTACAGTATCATGAGAATTTGGACAAGAGCCCCACATCAGCTGATTATATGGTGCAGAAATTGCAACAGCGAATTAAAGACAGAGATGCTGTCCTAGAGGTAATTATAAAGCTGCCCAACAGAATTTCTTACATGGCTTACAGCCCAATCCTGAGCACTCAGAGCTACAGCAGTGCCGAAGTGGTGACTGCTGGATCCTGGCCCTGTCAGGATACTGCCAGAGGTCTCCTCAGGGGAAGGGAGCATTGACTGCAGCCAGCAGCAATTAGTCTCCTCGGCTCTGCACCTGTGTTTGAGTGAGCGCGGAGCTGAGGAGACCCATGTTGAGCCACCCAGCTCCAGAGGGGGTTTGGGATTCAGGCCCAATCTTTTCTGCCCCCTGCCCAGTTCCTTACCATTAGCGAGGCACTGCTAGAGCGCTGGCCAGCCTCCACTTGGCACTGAAGGTCGGTGCTCACTAGCGCTGGTCCAGGCTAGCACTCCCCTCCTCTCTGGATGTCACATGCTGTATGGCATGTCTGTGACACTGTTAGCTAATGGTACTGCTTTGGCACTCTCAACATCCTTGCTGTTCTTAACGGCAAAAATAACCTTTCCCCTTTCTGACACACGGAAGAGGTTGACTGGGTTGAAAATCGAGGCTCTTAACACTCCTTCTTAATGATGGTTGGGCAGTTTGAGTTTCACACACACTTTGCCCATGGTTGTTTGTCTCTGTGGTTTTCGATACTCACAAGCTCTACCATTCTGGCCTGTTGCAGCAAGCAGTAGATGAAAAGTTCTGCATGCTTGAAGAGAAAGAGCAAGAGATTCAGAAGCTTCGCTTGTCTGTGAGAGAGCGAGAGTGTGATCTCAAAGAGCTGCGCAAGGTCCTCTCTAGTAATGAGACCACCATTCAGGTAGGTTACAACAAAAGATGCTGCTTATGCTGTTTCTATCTGTCCTGTCCTCCTTCCCAGTAGTGGGATTGACACCTCTAGTGTCTTTGAAGGGGGCTTCTGCAGAATCTCCTTTGTCATGCAGTGCTTGGGATGGGCTTAGTCCAGTCTTTCTGAGTAGCTCAGTTCAGTTTGTGTCTCATTACATCTCGCCAGGTAACTCTACCCATATTGGAGTCCTACAAAAGTCCTGATAGAGTTGATGCTTTCTATTTTGGACTAAATGAAGCCCAAAAGAAGGTCTGACTTGAGACTATGTTGATTGTTTCTTATCCCCTTTTTAATTTTTTCCCCCTTATTTTAGGGTTTGGAGAGCTTGCTGAAAGCCAGGGGCCTGGAACTAGAGCAGCAGTTTGCAACTTACCAGAACTTACAGTGGTTGAAAGAACAACTAGAAGCAAAATTCCATAGTTGGCAAGCAGAGCAAAGGGGAATTGTCCAGCAGCTGCAGACTGCCCTTCGTGATAAGAGCAAAGAAATGGAAGTAAGGCTTATGCTCCAGCATGGAAGAAAAGGTTGCTTATGCTAGGGTTGGGGAGGTATGAAATTATTGTCCTACCCTGTTAGCATACTGTCCTACCCTGTTGTCCTACCCTGGCTGCCAGCTGGATCCAGCAGCTGAAAAAAGCCTTCTCTGTTGTGTGCAGCACTGACTGTTCTGTGCTGCTGCTTGTCATCTTGCCAGCCAATCATCTCAGGAAGTTGCACCGCGCAGCCGTTTCTCTTGCCCATCACTGCAGCAGGCTCTCTGGGTGGAAGGAGCAGGCCAGAGTGATTTCCTGAGATGATCGACTGGCAAGTTAACAGGCAGCAGGACAGAATGGGAATCGCCATGCGTGATGGGGAAGGTTTTTTTCAGGCATAGCAGTCTGCGGTTTGGAGACAGCTGGTCTAAGTAATTCTATAGGTGTGTCCTATATCGCTTTGACACTGTCCCAAAAACAACCCTTTCTAATGTGCATTGCCAAGAATGATTCCAATTCTTTGGCATCATACCCAGCGGATTACAGCAGAATTTTGTGTTTCTTTTCAAGTGGCTTGTAGTTGGGTCAGTAGCAGAATTACAGAACCCCTGAAAATGGAAAATTTGTTCTTCTGCCTTCTCCTTATTATAGGCACTCTCAGCAACATTGCTGTGCAAGCTGGGCCCTGGGCAGAGGGATATTGTGGAAGAGATGTGCCTCCGCCTTAAACAGAAGGAACAGATCATCCAAGAACTTCTGCGTGACAAGAGCCGGCAGGCTGTAGAGCAGGAGACTGAGCTTCAGGAGTTGCTTCAGGCTGTGAACAGCAGAGAACAGCAAAATCATGTAAGGGGAGCAGAATGCAACAATTGTTCAGTGTAAACAGCACCGTTCTTTTGTGCATTAGGTGTTAAGGTTTTGAGCTGCACTTGCCAGGTTTCTCATGGTCGCAGCTCAGACTCAATAAGCAGGTTGGTGTAGTTTCCATGTCTGTTGTGATTCCATCTCCCTTTGCACATATGTCTGGCAGCCTTCCAGTTCCATGTGTCTGCATGTCTGGGATTGAGCTCTTGAGAGAGGTTATGTATTACAGCAATGTATCCACTGTGTTGCCTAACAGACAACTTCCTGAGTTGATAGTGGTGTGGGGGGACCTCCCCTTCCCCAGTGGTTGTATTAAGGAACAACACTGTCACCGTGGCTTCCTTTTCTGACATGGCTCAAGATTTCATCACCTCTGTAACAACCATGTGTCTGCCAAGGGCAGGTGGCTCTTGGTAGCCACCAGAAGCCACTCCAGGAAGCGCCCAGGGGATTTCCACCCCTTGCCCCCCCCCAGGTCTGCCACTGAGATGGGGTGATAATGCTGAATATTAAGAAGCAGATGCTGGTGGCAAAATAGCAGAGCAGGACCATTCTTGGGGTTAGAAATGGAAAGTTGGAGTAGAGATACCTTTGACCAACCTGCACGGCTGTCCTTGCATGCTGAAGTTCTTTTCTGTGCCTGCAGTCCGTTTCCTCCTACGTTTCAGCTTTCCTTGTTGCCTTATTAGATGTTTTCTGAGAAGATGGCACAGGCTCTAATAGAAAGAAGTTGTGAGTTGCAAGTCCTGCGCCAACAACTGGCGGGTCAGGTTCCGCAGCAGCAAAATGAAACTTCCACTGCGCCGCTCTTCCAGAAGGATCAGTTTGATGAAGTAAGTGTATGTGTAAGAAAGCCTTTTGCATTCAGGAGTGAAAAGAAGAGGGCTGGACACCAGAAGGGAGTGGGGCAGGGGAGCCAACTCCAATTCAGGAGCATGGGTGCTGGGGCTCAGCTCGGTGCCATTGCCACGCCCCCATGCATAGTCACACCCCCAGCCAGAAAAATAGCACTTTTAAATTAAACATTGATGCACAGTGCTGAAATCATGCTGGCGCTGCCCCATGATAAAGTGTTTGTGTTCTCTGACCTCGTAGAGGACAGTCTGCAGTTGGAGTACCCCAGGCAGCTAGCTCAGATACAAAACATTGGGCCATGGCACCTGCGGGGAGGTCAGATTGGACCTTGAAATGGGAGGGGAGGACCCAGAGATGTGGCTGCCTGGCTGGGACAGGGCACGGGACGGGCAGGAGGAGTCCTGTGTCTTGCCAGGCAACCCGACGATTGAAGCACCTTCAGATTAAATGACATAAATTACTAGGACTGATTGGGACTTGGAGAAGGGGAGGGACGTGATGCCACAACGGCTGAGGTGTCAGGGGATGCAGGACACTCTGGAAGTGGCACTTGCTTCTGTCTCGGCTGTGGTTGAGGTGCAGGCTCAGCAACTCCCTCTCTGCAGTCAGGGGCTTCTTGACTACCTTTCTGAGGTTGGGCCTGGGTCTCCACCCACTCTGCACTGGCAGCTCTTGACTCTAACGTTGTGTAAGGATCCTAGAACTGCAGATACCCCCAGGAATAACAGCATTCAAAACAGAAAAAAGGTGGCTCTAAATGGCAAAGCCACCCCCCAGCCGTCCTGAAATAACTGGTTGCAGCAGGCTTGCAGGCTGCAGCTTTGTCGCTGCTGCAGCCGCTAAATAAAGCACCCAGAAAAAAGAAATGGAGAACGCAGAACAACCGCTTTAGTTGGTGTCTCGCTGTGAAGGAGAGCCTCAGCTGCCCCAAAATCAAGCCCATGGACACGCTTCGGCCTGCCTGCATCAACAAAGCGCAGGAAGGGCTATAAGAATGCTGCCGAAGTCTCACGATTACTGAGAGGTCAACTGGCCAATCAGGAGGCTGGTGGAGGAGGGTGGTACTTGTGGGGATGCCGCCACATCCCATTGGCTCTCCCTGCTCCCCCCTCCTTCGCTGATTCGGTGAGCCGCACTGGACACCTCTCACCAGCTTGCTAAGGAAAGCAGACATCGTGCGCATGTGCCAGGACTTAAAATGGCATTGCACGCTTCACTTCGTCAGACTGTAAAGGAGAGAAGATACTGTGCACACGCACCAGGACTAAAAATGGTGTCGCGCACTTCACTAGTCTGTCTCCCAAAGACTGTGCAGTTCAGATGGGGGTGCTGAGGTCTGGATTGGGAGGGGGACTGGATGCCGGAGGGTGCTGGCGTTAACGTGAGAGCTCTGCCCCCACGGAAAAACCTGTGGGTGCCCAAAAACCCAGAGCCCCCCCAGATGGCACCTATGTAGTGGGGTAAAGAAAATGCTAGTTGCACAGAGCAAATGGGTCTTGGATAAGATTAATAGGCCTGCTATGGAAGTTTGCTAGGGAGGAAAAGGGCTGAGCAAATGGAGTTTTTAGTAAAGGTTCTAAGTATCCTGAGAAGGCTCTTCCATTTGCTGTCCCTCGCAGCGTGCAGCACTTGTGCTGTTAGAGGAGGATGCTTTTTTAACTCTTCAGACGGAGAGAAAGTGCCTGTCTTTCCTGAATGTAGAGGAACAGTCAGCAGTTTTGAGGTGGTCAGAGATCAATTAGTGCTTCTTAGATAAGGGAAACCCTCAGTGGCCATCACTCTGTAAGAAAGCTCTGGTGGCCAGTGTACACTGGAGTTGAAAATCCTGTTCAAGCTCCTAGTTTATGAATTCTGTCAGTAAGGAAATGTACGTGTTTATGATCCTAGGCACTGAGACAAGGCATCTCTGGCAAGGGCATCAGTTACACAAACTCTACAGAAGAAGACAGCAAATCTGGGATGGAGAAAGGTTTGTTCAGTAGTTTCTCTTCAGTTCCAACCCAAGGTTATCCAGGTTGTGTTTGCAGGCATGGCTCTCTTACCTCTTGTAACAAATGGTCTCTAATCCTATGACTGTTGGGAAATGGGAATCTGCACACAATGTTCTCTTCTGCCTTTTGTATTAGGAAATGTAAGGGGTGTTGCACTACAGGAAGTTTGGGGGGAGACACACCATTTTGCTACTGCAGATTGGCAAGCAATTCGTGATTAAGTCCTAAATGGCTGCTGGCATTTCAAGATTTTTCACTGAGATTTCTGCAAGTCTGAAGCTTCAGACCTTTGCCTAGCCAGCAAGGCTGTTCTGCATGCAAGAAGCTCTTTTCCATGCCAGTAATCAGTTTCTTCCTGTGTTTCAACTTGTCGCCTTATTAGATGTTTTCTGAGAAAATGGTGCAGGCTCTAATAGCCAGTGATTTCTGAGGTCTGAAGCTAGGTTAGAAACTACATCCATTTACTACTCTTTTATTTTCCGGGGTTTAAAGTGGACATTAACTATCCTGAGCTAAAAAGATGTGTTATCTAGCAGTTGTTTGCAGGATTCCAAGCCATAAGCAATGGTGGACTGTGCGCACATATGTTCCCCCTCGCATGCAAGCACATGCTCCTGTATGTAGGAAGGTGCCTTTAGTCAGACTTGGTCCATCTAGGTCAGTATGTCTACACACACTGGCAGCAGCTCTCCAGGCAGCTCTACTGGCTGCTCTCCAGGCTTCCTTAGCTTTATCTGGAGATGCCAGAGGTTGAATCTGAGATTTTCCACATGCAAAGAAAGCATGTGCTCTTTCCTTCCCTGCTCGAAATCTAGCCATACCCTTGGCTTTTCATCCCACAGGGGTTACCAAGGGCCACTTTTAGGCTTGTTGTGCTTTTGTTAATATGTGGGAGAGGACATGCATGTGTTGTATATAATTTCAATTATATAATAATGTGAAGTGAAATATGTGTGGTTTTTCAACCAGGTGTTTCAGAGAAAACTGTTGGACTCGAGAAGCAACTCATTAATGCCAAAAAGGAGCTTGAGCTGTTGACACAAAAGGAACGAGAAAGCAGAGTGAGTCTGAGGAGTCTGGAGATGCCCAGGGATAGAGACCCCACACAACTGACCTGCTCTGAGGTTGTGTCGTGGTCAGAAGAAGAAGCTGCCCATAGACTTGAGCTGCTGCTTCTCCTGAAGAAGCATCCTGTATGTTTGGCTTAGAGAGCTAGCAAACTGCTTGGCTCCCTCTCTTCCTGCTGCTGTAGCAGCTGTTCAGCGGAGGTTTCTGACTTGCTTCATCTCAGGAGTGGCCTGATGATGGGCAGCCAACTTTAACCCATTTGATTCCACACTTCCTGGAAGTTGTTTTAGTCTTTGGCTTTAGTGCTTAATATAAGGTTGGCTTTAATGTTCCTTAGTTTGGTCCTGTGGAGCACTTTGCTTGTCCCTGGATAGTGTCTTCTTTCTTTGAGGCCCATATGATCAATGGTAACCCTGCATTTCCTTGCAGCAGAATCCCACCCTGATCCCAGTTCCTTAGGAAGGAGATGGGGCCTGATAACCTGGGGCCTTGGGGAGTCGAAGTTCAATAGCTGCTGTCTTGTCCTGGGCCCTTCTCAGAAGAGTCTGTCTTCTGGCCTGAAAATTGTACTAAATCTTCACCATGTCATATGGCTGATATATTTCAGCATGGGAAACAGTTCACCCTTCTTCATGTGACGCTACCTTTCTCTGCTCTTTTTGACTTTTGTTGCTTCTCCACAGCTGGAACTCTCTGCTCTTCGAGGTGTGGTGGCTTCCCAAGAGGAGCAGCTTCAGGTTCAAGCCTCTGATGTTGAGTCTCTTACAAGAAGCATCCAGATCAAAGAAGAACTTATAAAGGTGGGTCTAGTAAAACAGTTTCCTCTTCCTCCAGATGTCAGTGACATCTCTTGGTTTTCAGCTTATTTTACTGCCCAATCAAGACATTTACATTTTGCAGTCTATTGAGCTACAGACAGGTAAGATACAGGTAATAATACAGGTGGGCCCCCATATCAGTGGATCCTGTATCAACAGATTCAGTTATTCATGGATTCCACCTCCTCCCCATATGCCCATTAAATTACCCTTGTTATATAGCAACAGCACTTGCAGTGCTGGTGTTCTTGTTATACAATCTTGCTTCGTTGTAAAGCTGAATATGCAGGCAGTTGGCTTGCCCACTAGAGGGCAACTAACAGGAAGCAGGAATCTCTGTAGCTTCCGCTGTACAACAAGAGTAATTTAATGGGCGGTGGCCACTATTAACTATTACACTGTTTCCCCCATATCCAGTTTCCAGTATCTTCAGGAGGCCAGGAATGCTCCCCTGCAGATACAGGGGCACACCTGTCCTCCTGTTCATGCAGAGTACAGACAAAATCAAATAATTAAATGGCTCTCTGTTCCAAAAGGGCTCACATTAAATAGATGCAAAAGAAATATCAGCAAACGGTCACTAGAAAAGACAATGCATTGGGGTGAAGACAGACTATTATTCTCCCCCTGCTAAATATAAGAGGAGCACGATATGAAATAGTGCCCCTTTACCTCCTTCTTTGGCAAATAAAAGGAACTTGCAATACAGAGTGAACAGAGTGATCTCTTACTGTAAAGCAGCGGTGTGTTAAAATCCCAGGATTTGAGATGTTGTAGCAAAGACTTATGCTAGGCTGATAGTTTACAACCTCCTGTTTCAAACGTTACTCAAGACTTCTGTGAAACAGTAAATCTCCCATGGATCGATTTTAAAGGACTGTGGTGGATGAAGGCTTAGGACTGTGAACTGCATTTCTTCAGTCTTCTCCAAGTCCTGTTGCTTTGACTTCCAGGATTTGCAGATGCAGCTGGTTGACCCTGAAGAAATGCCCGCGATGGAGCAACTTACCCAAGAAGTGTTGATGCTTCAGGAAAAGATAGCCAGAGTGGAATTGCAAGCGCAGGAAGCCACAGGAAACAGGAAGCTGCAGGTATGATAGAAAAAGTCTCCCATTATGTGATTGTCTCAGGTGGGGTTGATTGCTGTATTTGTATCCTGCCCTTTTTCTGAGTGTGTATGCTTTCCCCCCACCTTTTTTACCCTAGAACAGTCCTATGAGCTAGGCTAGATGTCTGAAGATGACCCAGTGAACTTCTTGATGGAGCATGCTTTTGGCCTTGGCTTCCCAGCCCAAATATGATACTCTTCCCTACATGATCTATATGATCCTTGTAGTCTTAAAACTCAGCTGCAACTGCAGACTTCCATCTTTTGCATAACAGTATGACACTGGTGCTTACAGAAGTCTATTGCTGTCTAGTATAGTTCTCATAAATGGTACTTTTTCAAGTAATGGGTCCCTTATCCCAGTGGGCTCAGAATGTAAAACTGACATAAGGGAGTCCCCAGGCAGAAGTGGAAGCAAGTATAAAGTTGCAGCTACTTCATGTGACAATACTGTAACTAAGCTTGTGTATCCTGTGTTTGGATAGTTTCTCTTCAAAGGAATAAGCTTGGTAGAGATGCCCTCTTCCTCGCTGATTTCAGTGGTGACTGTGGCTGTTCCTGCCACACAGAGGCATCTAGATGTGGCTGCTGATGTATTGTACATGGATCTGACTAGCATGAGAGCAGTGGCGGACCTGAGGGGGGGCAAAGGGGGCAAATGCCCCTGGTGCTTAGCTTGGGGCAGCAAGTCCACTCTCCTCACCTGCGCACTGGGGCCAGGGTGTCACCAGGAGTGCCGCAAAGCTCAGCGGCTTTGCTGGGCTCCCCCCTCACTTATCTGAGGATCAGAGGAAACTTGGTGCAAGTGTCCTCCCATCATCAGAGGAACAGGAGGAAGGGCAGCCTGGAACGCTGCGAAGCCCAGGAACTTCGCTACATTCCAGGCAGTGCCCTCTGGCTCCTTTGATGGTCAGAGGAAACTCGTGCCGAATTTCCTCTGAACATCAGCAGAGCTGCGTGATGGGGTGCTACCAGGACTGCAGCAAAGCTGCTGTGCTTCACTGCGTTCCAGGTTGTGCTCCTCCCCCCCCTCCCCGATGATCGGAGGAAACTTGGCAGTCAGGGAGCTGAGCAGCCCTTTGCTGCTGAAAGTGGTTCATAGCACTTACTTCCAGGGTGGAGGCAGCCAGCAAGGGTTTGCCCCTGGGTGGGCCAGCCCCCAGAATTGCCTCTGCATGAGAGACTGTATTTGCTGAAAAGAAGGCTAGAAAATTGGGTCATGCTTGAAGTGGACTCTGAGCTGTCTTGAGGCATGAGTTTGCTTCCCATTTGGTCTGTGTAGAAGAAAAATTTACTCTTGCCATTAAGTAAAACAGGATATTGACCTTTGCAGCTGTTGCTGTTGTTGGAAGGGCTGGCGGCAGAAAAAAATCAGCTGAATGAAGCTCTGCAAGCAGAGAAACAGCTGTACAGCACCTTGATGAAATGTCACGCTCATCCAGACAGGTGAGTTGATGCCTTCATCCTCTCCGTTAGCTGCAGTTACTGCTTGGGCATCTTGCAGGCATAGATCGGATTTTCTGTAGAGCTCTGTTTAGAGGCAAAGGACTATATAGCTTTCTCTCCCTTGTTTTTCCTTGCTTCCTCACCTGACTAAAAAGATAATAGGCTGCTTTAATAATCCCTTGATCCTCAAAGATGGTTTTGTGAATTGTCTGCTTAGGTTGTGAGAAGTAGCATAGTGTCTCACACTTTCTACATCCACAGCTGTCTCCTGAATATTCTACGTCACCAAGAGAAAGATATAGCAAATGAATGATTGGTGTGATTTAGAGAATTCAGAGAGCCCTAGGCAGAGTGGTAAATTGTAAATTTACCTAGGTAGATTGTAAATCTATTCCTCTTTCTGCATGGCCTCATCAGCTCTGAGCAAGAACGGACTCTGCAGGTGGAGCTGGAGAGGATCCAGGCACTCCGTGGACAACTAGAAGAGGCTCTTGGAAGAAGTCTGGAGCGCCTGAACAGACTGGATTCACTGGATGGCATTGGAGGTGGGGAACAGGAGTGTGTGGCAGTCCTGCCCAAGCATGCCTTCTGAGCTCTGGCCTTCACATTTCTGCTGGCGCAGGATAGGAGCTGATCACTAACACAGCAAGCCTCTCTTGACACTGGAAGGGCTGATTGGTACTTGCTGGAACGGCATTGTGTGCAACACATGTGTGTATCATTCATATTCCTGGTATGATGCTACCAGGGAGATTGTGAAATAATTTCTGCATCTGATCATTCCCTTTTAGTTGCTCCCACCCACCTTCTCCTTTTCCCATCATATTTGGCTAAATAAAGATTCTCCCCCACCCCTGCTCCTTCAAGGTCTTGTTTTGTTCCATATCACAAGTGCATGTGTGAATTTTTTTTGTGGGGTGGGGTGTTTAGTTTTTTTTTTGTTTGTTTATGTTCTTCTTTTGTGTTTGAACCTTCTCCCTTGCATTTTCATCCAGTATACTCCATGAAACGTTTTCATCAAATGGATTCCCCAAAGTACCTTGTACTTAATTTTAATGGAACTCTTCAGGGGTTGCATGTTACTTGTTCCAGATTTGTATACATTTTTCCCAAGTTAAGCTTGGGAGGTAAATTTGGTTGTTGACTGGCCATTTGGACTGCATCCAAATTCTGAAAGGAGGATGGCAGTAAATCCAGACAATGGTTCTTGTATTGGCAAGCTAAGGCGACACGAGTCTGTTCCAGCTACTTTGGGGCCGAGCTACACAGTACAAGGATTGCATATGTTGCCCTGGTTTTTCCCCCCTCTGTTTTTTAAAATAGTGTGCTGCGGCAGAGGGGAGTGTACAACCAGGCAAAACTACCACAGTGGGGTGTCTATATTTGTATTTAGAAGAAGGTTTGGCTAGCAGACCCTGACAGACCTGCTCTCCTCCTAATCTTTCAGATAAAGATCTGTCAGGATCGGCTTGCCATGATAGTTGAAAAAAGAGCCTGCATATAAAGATACAATATGCCAGTGGTTCCCAAACTTTTCGACTGGCGGCTCCCTTGACCTCCTGGGCCACTGGCCAAGACTCCCCCTTGGGGCTGCAATCCCTTACATTGTATAGGGTGGCAGGGTTTCCGTTGCTTCCTGGGGAGCCGTGACCCACAATATGGGAACCACTGCAATATGCCTTTGATTACCAGGTGCTGGTGGCAGATGACAGGGGAGGACTATTGCCTGACTGACCTGCTTGTGAATTTCCAGTTCACCTGGTTGATGAACTGTTTCATCTGATCCAACAAGGGAGCTATTTTTATCAGTCTTTCAGAAAGGGTTAAATCCCTGTACCTAGATGATTTTAGTGGAAGAACTAACCATGTACTAGATTTTTCTGAAAAGCAGCAGGAAAATTCTCTTAGAAACAATATGCCACCTCCGATTATTTGACCCACAGATCAGGGGTAGCCGCAGCTTCCAGTCAAGAACACTCACTCAGGTAGGAGCTTTGCTTTGTCAACCAGGTTTTTCATTTTGCTACTCCCAGGAGAGAGTAGATAATTGGTCTGGAAACACAGTAATGCAAAAGCTGTAATTCCCTTTACAAAACTGGAAGCCTAGCCATGTGTGATTTCACACATCACAACCAACTGTGTGAAATGAATAGCAAGCCTGTGGCTGCATTGCAAAATGTTCTTTTCCCCAGGTCCAGTTAGGGTTGTGAATGCATAGCCTGAAAAGTGTTTGAGGACATGGCTTTCTTTAACCCTTCTGAGAAAGCACAGCAAAGACTGTTAAGTGAGCAAAACGAGAAAGAAAAACAAGCTCCAATCTTGTGTTTGAAGTTTGACTGCTACGTTTGAGATTGGTTCTTGATCAAGGACATAGTCTCCCCAGTACCTCAGGTTTTCATGCTTGAGCCCCTAGTATAGTGCAAGGATTGGGGGTTTCTTTAATTGAGCATATTGTCCAAACTGAATTTGTGTCTCCTTCCCTGCCCCTCATATGGTATACGGATCTATATATAGTGCATGTGCAAGTCATGTATATACGTGCTAATTTAGGACTATTTGCTTGCTTGCTGTGAATCCGTGCCTGTCTATTGGGTGATTCATTCTAGATTTTTTCCTGCCTTGCCATCATATTTGCTTTCCCTCATGTTAAGAGAGGGCTCTATCAGCTTTTAATTTAATTTTTACCTTGCCTGCCCTCCAAGAAGCTTGGTGTAGCATACATGGTTCCTCCTCCATCCATATTATCCTCACAAAACCCAATGAGGTAGGCTAAGAGCCCTTAGCAAGCAAGCAGCCATTTCTGTTCCTGTGTGCCCTGAGTCACTTGCCCTTTCAGGTGCTAGGAGTATGTATATGTGAGTATTCTGTTCCCTGTAGCAAGTCTTTTCTAATTGGTTTTGGAGATGTTTGTTTTACCCTAAACATCTAGCTGAGAATTTTCTGACCATTCATTTTATCTACCCATTTTATTTCATCTGTAAATTCCATTGCCATATGGAACACTGGCAGGCATTGGACAATTTACAAGTTGCTTTTTATTTATTTATATTGCTTTGTGATCTGGAAAATTACAGCATTCTTTCTCTTTTTAGTTGTAAAGAGAATGACTAGTTCCCTTTTTGGAAGGAGGCTGTTGAATGTGTGGTGGCAAATGTTTGCCACATGTTTCAGTGCCAAGTAGTTTGTCCATTCCTGCATGCTGCAGTTCCTGTGTCACAATTTAGTATTCAATATATAATATCTCAGAAAGCCAACAAAATCATGAATCTCAAGAACACAGCTACAATCTTCCAGGGGTAATGGTGATCCTTTTTGGCACCTTGCTATTCAAGGTTCATTTCATACAGCCCAGTACAAGATTGCATGCTTGAAACTTTTTGGTGTCTTCCTGTAACAGTTACACATTGATTTAAATCAATTAAAAATCAGTCCAGTTGAAACGTTGCGGCATCTGTTCTTTACTGCTCTGCTTCTGCCTTCCCTTTGATTATCTTCCAGCAAATACGTGTCTTTACAATAAAGCAGGAATGTGCGCAACCAGTTCACATGATGGTAACCCCACTGAACCTGCTCAGACCTCCCCCATTTGTTTACTGAACTGCTTAAAATGCGGAAGTCTTCCCAGGACACCATCCGTTTTTGGACTTGAACTGTCTCCACATCATTTGTTTGAGCTGCCATCTAGAAGTCTTTAATAATGGGAAAACTTAGGAGCCATCTACATCTTTTTTTTCTTTTAAGCGTACTCCTAAAGTGCAAAGTGGTCATTTCTTGGACTTAACTGGTTTCATACCAGATTTCCTGCTAGTGACAGAAATTGGAATTTATGCTGCGCTTGTAAAAAGGAGAGCTTGGTTTACAGTATCTGTGTCATGCCCTCACTAGGCCAAAATCTTTACTGCTGGTAAGACATCAGTTGTGACTCCATGGAGGGATAGCTTTGCTTTTGTCCTCCCAGTAGTTAACCCCTGACTGTGTTTCCCTCCCCTCTGCTGGTAATGGAAAGAAAGATGAGCACCCTTCCTCCGATATGATTTGGACACTTTCTGCTAAAATAGGTAAGTTTGCCTCCCTAATTTAGGCCAGGCTCAAGTAAGCAAAACATTTGTCGTGTTAGTCCTGGCTAACACTTTGAATGTTATATATGTGTGAAGAGCATTTCATCTTGTCTTTATGAATATTTTCAGCCCCAAAGCTTGCTATCCTATTTAAATTACACAGAATTATGAGTTGCTGAAACAACCTTCAGCCAGGCTCACACAAAAATAATTACATTTTAGATTTTCTTCTCTTTCTGAGACATGGAACCAGTACAGTCCTTATTTTTAAAAAATGAATTGAAGGTGCTCTTAGCTAATCATTGCTTTGTTATTTCAGTTGGATGATCTGCCATAATTTCAAACATAATATTAGCAAGACTAAATTCTTAGTCTTTTTTTGTGGTGTTCTTGCCTTTCTTCCACTTCCTCTTCATCTTGATGGAGTTCTTCCTCCCAGAGTCTTAATTCAAATTCTCGATGATACTTTTGATGGTTTTTTCTGCCTCTTCTCATATTCACTCTTTTGCCAAATCTTGGCCTTTTCATCATCTTAGCATCGCTGTGACTCATTCTTTTTTCTTTTTACTGACACTGTTGAAATACCTGTCCATCATTCTATCACTTCTTGATTGTTGTACTGCTTTCCCCATTGGCCATGAAAATATGCAAGCCCCACCCTGCCCCCCATATACCTCTAAGGCATGTGGCCATGGCCCTCTCAGCCAAGGTCCAAGCGACACAGACATTGGCAACTCAGACATTTGGTGGTAACATGATACCATCTCTGTCTGGAGGCAGCATCCCCAATGCTGCCTAGCCGCAGAGATAGGTGTAGACTGGTAGAGACTGGTGTAGACCCCTGGCAGACAGTGTGCCCCACACCCGACTTACCCACTTTGTGTGTGTGTGTGTTCCAATTGGATAAACCTCAAGAAGGTTTTTAAATATTCAGTGTCTGCACTCAAAAAGCCAAGTCAGGTTTTTGCTGCTGTTCGCTCCACCTTCTCAAAGAAAAAACAAAACCTTACCTTGGGTTAGCAGGTGGAAGACTTGCTTTCAGACAGGAGAGGAACCCGCAAAGCTTTTCATTTGCTATAATGCTGCACAGAGGATCATTTCCTGCATCTCGCTGCATTATTTCAACAAATGTCTCATGGAGACGTCTTTATCCCCTTTCTCTAAGAATTTTCTGGTATGGATGAAGTGGAGAGGAAGGCTAGCTGGGAAAGAGGAGCAGTGGAGGTATTGCTAGTAACGCCTTACTTGCAATTGGCTGGACCCAACTCAGAATGGGGCAAGATGCTTTGAGTAGGGAGAATGCATTAAAATCACCCCAGTATCCCTCATCTCCTTTCCTACAACTTAGTTTTGTTTATGAATGTTGCTAGAGACATTTTGCACCATCAGAAATTGATCTCCAGCTCTGCTAATATAAAGACTGCTGCCCTATTTCTCTTCTGTTCTTTACCTTTCAAAGGGTATGTGTATCTAAGAACCTATTTAACTGCTATATTTTCTAAAAATGAGAAAAAGGCTATCCTTGTGTCACAGTTCTAGTAGCCTTGGGTGCATTCACAATTGGCACACTCTGCCTTATCAAGTCTGCAAAACTCCCCCTCCACTCCATGTGAAGATGCTTAAACTACTGACTGGCATTCGTACACCATGACCACGTTTTGCTTTTCTTAACACCCAGCATGATGAAGAGTGATACTCATGACTTCGTGTCGTTTTGGTTGGTCCTAATAAAAGTATTATTACCAGACTTTGGCTTCTGGATTATTTCTAATGGACCACTAATGCTCTATAGTCTTCCTACTCTGATTCATTCTGCTGTTTTTCTGATTATATTTAATGATTTTTAAGCTTTCCTAGACTAATGGCTAAACTAAAACACAGCTATTTTTGGCAAACCTTAAAATTGCTGCCATGCAGAGTTTTCTCTGCTGCTATGTTTCTTTCCGATGGTAAAGTGCCTAATTGTAAGTCATGCAAATATAAATCTTTTATATTAATGTGTAAGTATTTTAAACCAAGCTTGTGTTTTGATGGTCAGAAATTGCAGACGCACTGAAATCAATGGATAGTCTTGCATTGCTTGAATAACTCTTCAGGAAAAGCTGCTGGGGAACATTCAATTCCATGCTGCAATAAACAAAGAGAAGCACATGTTCAGTTTGAGTTTGAATCAGAGCCAGGACCCACATTGAAACACTCATTTGGAATAGAAAAACGTTTTCGTATTTGTGCTTGCTTGAGAGAGTGAGACATCCAAAAATGTGTTAGTAAGAGATAACCCAAAGAAAACTGTAAATGTGCCTCCAAATGATAATCCAGATTGCATCCAAACTGGGTATAAACTACATAGCACAGGTGAAACAAGAATAATTAGTGCAGTGCAGAATAATGGAAGGCAAACTGGGGCATTGAACTGCCATACATCCCAGTCTTGTCCCTTTTCCTCCCATAGCATATGGCTGCACCAAAATGGACTGTGCTGCATGCTATGGTGTTGGTGGCAGTAGCAAGGCAAAAAGGAAAATATTCTTCCTTAAACTCCTGATCACCAATGAGTCTCCTCTGACTCTGGTGCAAATCCAAGGAAACAAAAGGGGGTAGAGGATAGAATTCAATGCAAGTTGCTCCCATAGGATTCTCTTGGAAAGGGGTGGAATGAAGTGTGTACATGTTGCCCACAAATTCTCCCTTTTCCTACTATTGCGTTACTTCAGCAAGAGATTCAGAAATCTGTTTATCATGGCAACATGTACCCTTAATGTCTTAATATTAAACATGTAGACATCTTGACCAGATTGCGATTGGGCCAACATTCATTGTCAAAAACTGTTTCTCAGCTATGTTTTCTGGAATCATTGAAAGTAAGCATTTTCACTTATTCACAAGTGCCCTGATTATTGAAGGGAAGCTTAAAAATGGTTTAAGCAAATAAAGTCGACTGCTCTTCATTAAAATCAGCTTGGCTTCCAGCATAGACATCAAATATCTAATCAACGTGGAGACTAAAATGAGGAGGTCAGCCAGCAGCATCACTAGGGACAGGTGCACCAGAGATGACATTATCATGTCACTTTCAGCTCTTTAGAATGGCAGATGCTTTAGTAAAGAGTCACCAGGCAGGGTCTGCCAGTAAGCAACACGGCCATGCATGTGCGCTCCAGAGTTTTAAAAGAGTCTCCAGCAAGCAAGGAAGCAAGGATCTTCAGAACTTTGCAGCACTCCAGAGTGCTAAATAGTCTTAATTAGAAGCAAGTGTATTAGGCGCTGTAAAGCACCTCTAGCAGCAAACTGTTACCGCTGGCACTGGAGCAGCGCCATGGCGACAATGGCCATTGACAGCCTGA
Source organism: Lerista edwardsae (assembly GCA_029204185.1). Classification (NCBI taxonomy): domain Eukaryota; kingdom Metazoa; phylum Chordata; class Lepidosauria; order Squamata; family Scincidae; genus Lerista; species Lerista edwardsae. Next base: position 2,283,821 of record JAJKFI010000111.1, on the reverse strand, counting down.
AGGGAGACCCACTTGCTAGTGAGCCCCCCCCCCCACTTGCCAGCGATTCCTAATTATATTTAATTACAGTGAACTGCGCTGGGACTGGGAAATGGGTGGCAATGTGGGTGGGCAGATAGGGTCCTGGGAGGGGGTGAGATCAACAATGGGGGTCCCCACTCTCATATGATTTATTTATTGGGGTAGTGGCATGAAAAAGGCTGAAGATCCCTGCTGTAGTATGCTAGAAATGTGATACCTTTAAAAAAAATGGAAGGATAATGGTGTCAAATGTACTTCATGATGTTTTCTTGACATTTCATCATTGCTTTATAGTGGTTAAAGTAGCTTACAGCCCAATCCAGAACTGGCCGTCCACCCGGGAACGCTACTGCTGCATCCCACAGTGACCAAGCAGCCCCGGGAGGCTCCGTGGGGAAAGGGGATGTTTGTCCCCTTTCCCTGCAGTAAGGGCATAGGGCAACCGATGGGTCTACTTCCTCCTGAGCTGGCTTTTTAGCTGGCTTTTTAGCGGGTGCAGAAGTGAGGGACTCCATGTAAGGCCAAGTGGACTTTCACGGAGGTCGGGAACCAGCGGCAAGAGTCGCTGCCAGTCCCACACCTGCTCCACCCCCACCCGGGAATGCCCTCCAGTCCTGCCCAGAACAGCCATGTTGCTGGCAAGCAGCGGACTCGCTGGCAAGTGGAGTATGCCCATGGCTCAGTATGCCCATGGCCGGTGTTGCCAAGGTGCTGCCGCAGTGCCAGCAGTAATGGGTTGCCGCCAGCGTTGGAGGTGCTTTACGGCGCCTTGAGCAGCGTTTGCCCAGGCGCTCCAAGTATACCACCTGCAGTAAGGCCCATTGGATTGGGCCCTTAATTATTTTAACTGCTGTATGGTGCTTTTACAATCTCAAGAATCGATGGCTTCTTTTGTCCATGTTCAAATGGCCAAGTTCAAAAGCAGATGGCTTCTTTTGTCCCTTCAGCACCTCTCCTATTTGCCACACAAGATGACTGTGCTCAATTGTTTCCTCAGGACAGAGCAATAGAATAACATTATTCGTGGAAGCAGCCATGTTTTCTAGCCCAGGGTTCCCAATTGCTAGCACAGTGAGTGTGCTAAAACCTGAAAAACAAACATGACCCAAGTAAGCTGCAAGGAGGGGGGGGGAAGCATTTTAATGCTGGAAGCTGAAAAATAAATGTACCCACACTATAAACCACAAGTGTATAAACACACTAGTACCAAGTGATATCGGGTTTTAAAAGCTAAGACCAGTGCGGAGAGAGCCCACATTTACCTTGGGGAAATCTGGTGCTTCACCCTGAGATCACATCATATTGACATGTACAGGCAGACCTTGGCTATACACATGAAGTAGGTACCGCTGCCGTCAGGAATGTAGAATAAAGGGTCATGTTTCCGCCCCTTCAGCCAGCTGGGGCTCTTTCTGCCAACCAACAGCCCTCATTCTGACTTACGGGAGGAGGGAGAAGGATAGGGAGCATATTAACCAACTTCCTTGCTTCTCTCTCTCTCTCTCTCTCTCTCTCTCTCTCTCTCTCTCTCTCTCTCTCTCTCTCTCTGTAGCCTGCAAGGCTGAGCAAGGGATGAGAGTTATGAGATTAATTGCTATACACCAGGCGGGTTTTAAATAAAAGCAAAGGCATTTTACTGGGAATTAAAGTGAACAAGGAAAAAAAATCTATACTTGAGCTCTAGAGGTAAAGTTCCAAAATAAATTAAAAGCACAGTCTAAGATTTTGGGGACTTTAAAACATCCACTTGCGATTCTGCATCTTTCTGGCACCTGAGGGAAAAAGTTTCCTACAAGTTATCTCCTACCTTGTTGGTCCGCATCAATGCTGGCATCTTACAAAGCCTAAACCATTTATTGTATGCTCCTGCTCTGATTTTTTTTTTTACCCAGCTAACGCTCATATTTCCTGCTCCCAAATCAGGTGAACAAAACTGGATCAATGACCAGGTGAGCGCTAGTTTTGGTCAAGACTATTTTTTTCTGGTGATACCAGGCAGTCACATGACTCCAATTTACACCTGAAAGAAGGCGGCTAGGTGTGATGGATGACTAAAGCTCTCGTCCGAATGGAGAATCTGATTGGACTCATCCCTTGTCAGAAGAGCCAAATGACAGCAACAATGGGGTCATGGTTTTGACCTCAACATGCTTCTCAAATATAAAGCCCCAAGTTCTCATCTGAGATCTTTCACTTCATTCCTATTTATTTTTGTTGTGAACCCATGCCTACAGCCCATCCTAGCTGTATCACTCCACATACATACAACTCTTTTTGTCCACCCTCCACAACCAGCAAAATAGCAGTTGAGGCTGGGAGAATGTGCACACACTGGCTATGTACTCTCCAAAGCTAAAGAAACAAATTGTGATGTGGGAAGATATACAGGTAACCTGAATAGATAAGAGATGGTATAAGAAGATACTATAAGAAGAAGAATGATAAGAAGTACCTAGAATCAGTCCTAGATTTGAGATGCATACCGAAAAAAGCAACTGAGTACTTGAGCATGGAGTGTTTATTTGACTGTATCACTGATATCGTTCTTGCTTGTCTGCTTCAAGCCAGGCTAATAAGCCAAAGTCTTGGGCGTTATATTGCCTGTTAATGTCTGCACTGAGGACAGATTGTGTTCTTCTGTTCAATGTTTTTATTAAAATTCCGATCAGACTATAGAGCTCAAATTTTAATAGTACAGTTTTGTACTAAACTATTTAGTACAAATAGTTGTACAAATAGTTACAAACTATTTAGTTACTATTTAGTTACTTGTATTAATAGTTACAACTATTTAGTACAAATAGTTGGGTTCCCAAACTATTGGGACCTGCGGCACCTGCTCACCAGTTACTTCTGGATTTGGGGGCCCAAAATGCCTCCACAAACAGCGGTAAGGAAGGCAGGAGAGCTTTTCCCAGCATGCAGTTTTTGTGCACAGGAGCTCTTCCCGCCATGCTGAGTCTACAACTGCTGTTTGTAGTGGTGCCACCTCCCTGCTAGGGCAGCAGGTGACCTGCAACACCCCAGTAAATGCCTCGTGATGGCAAGCACAGCTTGGGAACTGCTGGTTTATATGAATAGTCATTAATCCAATACAGCACGAATAAAATTTGTTTTTATACCACCATATCCTCTTTTTTGCCTTTTCATAATATGTTAATTTTATCAGGTCTACTATTCTTTGTACTCTCAGCCAATCTACAATGGCTGGTGCATCATTTTCCCCCCCAGAATCAGCAATTACCATCATTGAGCAAAGGAGCATTGAGCATATATGACAAGTCATAAATGTGTCCTATCCAGAGAATAAGTGACTGAGGGTGCAATCCTAACCAACTTTCCAGCACTGGGGTAAGGGCAATGCAGCCCTGAAATGTAAGGGAGCAAAAGTATGTTAAGGAGGCCTCCATTACTGCCCTCCCCACTGTAGGATGCAGCATGTGCCCCATTGGCACAGCTATGTCAGTGATGGAAAATTGGTTAGGATTGCACCCTGAGCATGGCAGCAGACTGATCTGATCCGAACTGTGTCAGATCTTAGTTGATTTCTGATTAAGCTTGGCTTTAGCCATAAGGCCAGGCACTATTTTCTTGTTGCAAGCTAGCTGCTGCTGCTGCTGCTGCTGAGGAGCTCATGGCAGTGGAAGGAAGCTGCAAGCCTTGACCATCAGGCACATGCATGGAAATGAAAGAGCCTTAGGGTTGGACTGATTGCTTCTGCCTTTTGCTGTCATTCCAGGTCCAGTAGCAAGTGAGGATGTCGAGGACACCAGCACGGAGTTCACGGATAGCATTGAGGAGGAGGCAGCAGCACACAGAGTCATTCAGCAGCAGGTGAAGCAGACAGCACAGGACTTGTATCTGTGCGAAGGGGCTGGGCTGCCAAGGATGGTCAATCACAGTGGCAATGTTCACTGGCATTGCAAGTGTCTGTCTTGGTCCCTGGGAGCCAGACAGTCCTCATGACATTGTTGCTGTTGGGGATGTATTCTTTTTGCCTGGGACTGTCATGTAATAATTTAGGCAACAAGCTGAAGGTCGGAAAGGAACCCACTGAGTGCACATTTGGGCAAAGACAAAGGGGTACCGCCAGTGGTGGCATCCGGGCGGAACGGGCCGGTACGCTGTTCCGCCAGTTCTGCAGACGGGCCCAGGCCGCGCCGCCTCTCCCGAGGATGGGCGAGCTGTTCCTGGGCCCGCCCGCCCTCCCATGCGTCCGAATTGCTCTGAAATGGAGCGATTCCAGGCACAGGGAGGTGCAGGGAGGCGTGGCTGGCCTCCGCCATTGGGGCGGAGGGCTGCCAATTATCCGGGCGTTCCGGTTCCTGGCGCGCCCAGATGACATCACTGGGTAGCGCTCCATCCAATGCGCACAGAAGGACTGTGCAAGGGGCCAGCCCAAGGCCTCCTGACACTTGGGGCGGTATCCCAAGGCTGCCCCTGCTTATCCAAAGATGTGCCAGCCTCTGTTCCTCCCACTCTCCGTGTTGTAGCTCGGCACTCCCTTCCCCTCCTCCTTTGCTCTTCCAATCCAGGAAGTGGAAGGAGAAGCAGTGGAGGCAAGTAAGTGGACAGAGATGGGTGACGGCCCCCCAACAACAAACTGCTGCCTGAGGCAACTGCTTCAGTTGGCCTCATGGATGGACAGGCCCTGACTGTGCAGCCAAAGCCAAGTCCAAAGACAAACCGACAGCAGTTGCTTCCTCAGTTCCCGTCCTTTTCGTCTCAGTTCCCATTGCTTTCTGCCACTGTCTCTGTGAGTCTATTTAAATGCATAGGCTGCCTTTCTGTCCCATTTAAGTGACTAGCCAAGGCTCACATGCAGCTCACAATGCATGATAAAACAAGTGGAAAACTGGGCAAAACCCAAACCATCCAACTGAAGGAAGAATAGAGAAAGCCTAAAAATATCAATGTGCTTCAGCAAGACACGATCAACACAATGCTAGGTGAAAAGCACAGCTAGGATGGCCTGTCGCCTGTCTTGTTCCTGGTTTTAATGACCACTTCCTGTGTGTCCTGACGTGGATGCCATTCTAAAAAGAGGGTCCCTGTCTAAAATGTTTGAGAATCACTGGTCTAAGCAATTTGATACAAGAGAGACCATGGGAGGAAAAGGGGAAATGGCAAATTCAAGTACTGTTTCAGACATGGAATAAGAGGGGCAGATTTGCTTTCAGATTTGTTGGGCCTTCTTTGACGTTTATAATTTCTTTGGGAACAATTATTTTTAGTCAAATTGCATGAGGGATTAAGAAGCATACTCTTATTCCTCACCCCCACCTGCTGTTTTCTGTTGTTTGTGGCTTGCCAGTGTACAGCTGCTGTTTTGACTCCTCATTTTCCATTGAAGATTGAGAATGCCTCTGTCGTGAGCGAAATGGGGTGTGCTACCTAGGCTCCCCCACTCGCCCCCTTGATTTGAACACGCAGCTTAGTGGGGAAATGTCTTCATAGTTCAAATGGGCTGCCACCAGCCCAGATATCAGGTTGCCAGAGGAGTTTCCTGGGCTAAACTCCTCTCCTAGATTAGGTTATGACCTCAAGGGTCTCTATTAAATTCAGAGCACAATCCTATTCTTGTGCTGCACTGGCGCTGCGCTTTTGCGCCGGTCCAGTGCTGTCGCAAAACATGCCATCAGGCACGTCTGCACTATGGGATCGGGCCAGTGATGTCATGCAGGGGGAACGCGGGGGAACTCAGTTCCGCTAGTTAAAATTAGGGCTGACTCCGCCCACTTCACTCTCCCTCCTCCCCCCTCCCAATTCCTCTGCAAAGAGCTTTTCTTCTTGGTTGGCCAGCACTCAAAGGGTTAAAGGGAGCGACTGCGGATTCCTAGCGGGGCGAAGGCAGTGATGTCATTCAGGGGGAACGGACCAGAACGGGTGTTCCGGATCCTAACGGGCTCCGTGGCTGGTTCCGGGTTCCCGACAAGTGCCAATCAAAAGTGAGTTCCTGTTCCTAAATCATTTGAATGACACCACTGGATCGGGCACTGGACCAGCACAAGCAGCAGTGCTGGCACACGGGCACTACTGCATCCATTGGCTGCACCAGTCATGCACTGGGCGAGCGCCAGCAGCACTTGGTCAGGGCAGGACCTTGCCAGGGGTGTGCCAGAGGCGTGTCATGGGCATAACAGGGCAGCGCAGTGGGCGGCGAGAGCTGACGGCCGTTGTGCTGTATCCTAAGCCCCTTCCCCCGTGGCCCTGATTCGGGCTGCTGCTGTGCACGTTGACCTGGGCCTGCAAATCAGCAGGCGCAGATCCGAGCAGCCCCATAGGGCTGGCTGGGGCTTACCCGGTGCTGCGCTGCTGTTGCCTTCTAATGGCCTTAGGATGCAGCCCTGCTGTGCCAGCCTTGCTATGCTGGTGCTGCTTAGGATTGGGCTGCCCCTTTTGCAATAGCACTTACAGAGCAATGGGGCTGACAATGCCACTGTGATCCAGAACAAGGCAGATTGATTTATACAAAAAAGGATTTTATTAAAAGATTGCCAAAGGGAAAGGAAGGGGATAAAGCAGTCTAGTTGTCAGAGAGAACAATATGTGAAAAAGCTTGATCAATACAGAACCCATTTACTCCAATGGTACTCATACGATCGACCAGCAGGTGGAGCTAGTGTTACACAAGTCTTGCCAGACAGATGCATGCATAATCTAACCTAACTCCCCATAGCTCTGAGAATGGGAAAATGCAGACTCAAAATAATCAGAAATCTAACAAGTTCTTACTAATACATTGAAACTCTCTATATCTTCACTGCTGAGCTTCTCCCTGAAGCAGTTCACTCTGCCTCCCCACAGAGCAGCTCTCCCTGCGACCCCTCCGAAAACCAGCTCTCTGCTGGTCCCATCATCCTTAGCTGGAAACACATCTGATTGCCAAGCAACTGTCAACCAGTCTTACCTGATCTGTCCCTTCCACCTCCCCACAGCTGGGACACCCTTGAGAGTGATAGACCAGACCCTCTGGAATGCATTTTAGCCAGAGCCGGGGGGGGGGGGCAGAGGCAGATCTAAGGGAGGGCAAAGCTCTAAGTTTTGCAAGAAGCCTCACCTTGCAGTGGAAAACACTCCTCCCCTGCACCGTTTTAGCCAATCCTCACAGGGAAAAGCAACATCTTGGCATTGCTTACTGGCTACAGCAGCAAGGGAGAGGAGGGATTTACATGACAGGGTAAGGCTTCTTGCAACACTTAGAGCTTTGCCCTCCCTGTAGATCCGCCTCTGCCGGGGTGGGTGGGAATCATTGCAATACATTCAGGGCTCAAAAAAGTAGACAAAACAAAGAAAAAGAAACACATGGAACATAGCTGTTTCATCACAGCCTCTTCAGCATTTTGCTGGATAACCTCAATCGTTACTCATCCCTGTTGTTAGTATTGTATTGGGCACATTGTAACTGTTGGGTCAGAATGCTGCAACAATTCAGAGGTGACATTGCAGCAGTAGTGTGCCTATACAGTATTTATTTAGCTGCTGGACCACTGGTATGCATTCCAGGGATCGTGTCTCCTTGCCCATTGGGAAGTAACCCCTCTTGTTATCATTGCATGTTCTAGAACATCAAGGGAGATGCTGATGACAGCCTGGTGGGACACTCTGGCTGTCCTGTTCCAGCAACTGTGGCAAGCGTGCAGGAGGAGCTGCTCTCTGCAAAATCAGAGATTCAGCAGGTCCTGGAGCAGAAGACGCAGCTAGCAAGGGAGCTTCAGGACATCAAGGGGCAGATTGAGGAAGCTGGGTTCTCCTCAGTGTCTCACCTCAGGTAAGTCCAGCTGGAGTCCAACAGCCTAAGGTCTTTTCTGAGCCCCAGTTCGTCTGGGATCAGTAAAGATCAGTGGGAGAGTATTCCTGTGACCATAAGGCACATTTGTTCTTTGGAGGCTGCATGTCAACACTGTGATGTTAGAACTTGTAACCAGTCCCTGGAGGAAGACGTGGACCGAGCCTGTCACTTAGACCTTCTCTTGTCATATAGACCTTGAGAGATTCAGGGCTCAATCCTGACCTCACCAGCGTCCGTAGTAAGAGCATACCGCAGGTGCTGGTGTCACAAACGTGCCATAAGGTACGTTCAGTGCAGGTGGTAAAGCCTTACTGCCCGCGCTGGCCCAGCACCCGCTCAGTGCCAGGGCGATCTACCTGGACATTACAGCATGATGCCGGCAGCCAGTGTGCACACTAAATAGCTGGCACAGACCCAAGGAGACCCATTGGTGGGTCTCCAGGCTTACTTGGGAGAAGGGGACAAATGTTTGACTACCACTACGCCCTTGGCGGCCAGACAGCTCAAGGTTGGGCTGCTCATCTTTTGATTGCCAAGAGAAAGTTTGGCTCAGGCTTTCTTCATCCCTCCCTTCCCATCTTCGTAACTTAGCACGTTTGATATTTCCTGATGCTGAACATCCTTAGCATGATCCAGCTAAACTGAAAGCACAAGCTTGAACTGAACTTGTTGAATGGAACTAGACCGAGAGTACCTGGGCAGAGGGATTGGAAGTCTAGAACCGTCACAATGCTTTTCTCTCAGGTGAGAACTACAGAAGATAAAATAAGTAATGGAGAATTCTAGACACTACGGCAGTGGTTCCCAAACTTTTTTGACAGGCAGCTTCCTTGCCCTACTAGGCCATTGATTGTGGCTCCCTATTAGAGCTACAATTCCATACATTGTATGGGGCAGGTGGTTTTCAATAGGATGTGGTGGCTCTCCTGGCTGATTTCCATGGCTCCCTGGAGAGCCCTGGCTCACCGTTTTGGAACTGCTACACTAAGGGATTATTCTGTAAGTTTCTACCATTCTCATTTAACTTGATTTTTGCTCTTTACTTTCCCACAGGAAGGCCCTGCTGAGCTTGTGTCTAGAGAATGCGGAGCTCAAAGAACAAGTTGGAGAAGCCATGTTGTCAGAGGGATGGGAGAATGAAGACGAAAAAGAAGATGAAGATGACCTGAGGCTGGAAGTTAAGAAGCTGCGAGAAAAGCTGCACACTTCAGAGATTGTGATTGGCCTCCTCAGAGAACAGCTGGCTCTGAACAACCAAGGCAGCAAAGGCAGCTTCAAGTCTCAGTTTGTGGCTCGTGTGACACAGGAAACTGAGCAGCCTCAGACAGACAAGCAGTGCCCCTGCCAGGGGATCTCACAACGGCACTGCCCGCAACTGCAGGATGAGGATTCCAGTCCGTCACATGGTCCCAAAGGGACCCAGGTAGTTCTGAATGAATTTGGGTCCTGTGGCATCAATTGCCCGCATTCAGTTAGATGTCAGGTGGCTCATGTTTGCCTCTTGATCTTTTTCATCAGGACACTCTAGGTTTGTGGGTGCAGCCCTAGCTCCTATTAATGGTTGACATGCCAGAAAGGGTCTCCTCTAGCTGAATGAAATGTGGGAGCCAATGGGGTCTTATTTGCAGAGGCATATTGAAGGTGCCACAAGGGGGGGCAGGAGCATCGGGTGCGGGTTGCAGCGGGGCAAAAAAGCAGTGCCCTTTTTTTTTGCCTGCCCTCCCTCCCTTGCATCCTATCCGGAATGCTCCTATTCCAGGCGCTGGGGTGTGTGGTCAGGCATCACTAGGGGTTAAACAATACTGGAAAATGTTTTACGATTGGATAGATATGCAATGTTGAATTGTAAAGTAATAAAAGATTAGTATTGATGATTAAATAGTTCAACGTTGGATATTAAGATATTTTATAATTTATAAGTAAAGAAGATTTTGGATATATTGAGTATGAAATAGATAACTTTAGAAATGATATTTTTAATTGGATTGATGATATTTTTAAGATATTATGATACAATGCAAGGTACTTACCTAATGTGTTTACCTTTGTTTAACCCATTCCTTTGGTTTCTGTAACCCTATCCCATATTTTAAAAAAAAGGCATCACTAGGGGTGGGGCAGCACTAGGGGCATGGTGACATCTCCCCGCGCCTGGCACACTGCGACCTGGCTAAGGCTCTGTCTTCAGGGAGGAAAAGTTCAGTTTCTGAAGCTCTGCTGGCCTCTTCAGCTGCTAGTGACATTTGGGCCCTGTGCATTCTATGTGTCTGAAGTGGCATTGCGGAAGCATTGGATTTGTGATCTGGCACGTACCTCATCATCTCCAGAGTCTCCACTTTGTCCTTACTAAAAAAACATGCATCAACAGCATAATCCTACGCATGTCTACTTGGAAATGACACAGTGGGAGTAGCACATAATGGAATTTACTCCCAGGCTAACGTGTATAGGATTGCTGCCTAAGACATGTTTTCAACTCTTATGGATACAGCAACAAAATAAGAATGTGGGAAGCTGCCTTCTACTGAGTCTGACCATGGGCCCATCTAGCCTAGTATGGTTGACACTGAAGGGCAGCAGCATCAGATTTCAGGCAGGGATCTTATCTACTCCGTCTACAAATGACTGAAGCTGGCATCCTCTCCATATGTAAAGCATGTGTTCTATCACTGATGATGCCAAAATTGGTGTGTCAGACACACTGTTCTTATTGCTAGCTGACATATCTGTCACTTCTTCTCTCTAGGTGGGAGGAAGCAGCCTTTTTTGTCAGGAGTTCGTAGCACCAGCCAAGCGCTGCAACTCAGACCTGCCTCAGTCCAGGCAACAATGTCACACATTGCGAAACCAACTCCTGGTTTCGGAAGCCACCATCCAGGCTCAGACAGCTCAGCTGGAACATTACCGGGCCCTGCTCAGTGAGTATTGTGACACCAAAAGTTGTAAGACTTCAACTCTCTCTTATTGCTTATCCATCTCTAATTATCACAAGTGAAGAACAGAAGGATGTTTGTATGGGAGTGGAAAGGGGATGGTTAAATCAAGGTCACTCCAAGCATCATTGTCACAATCTTGAGTTCCCCTTCCCTGTGTTGCAACAACGGTTCCCTGAAACATGCTCAATTTTCTTGTTCTTTCTGGACTCGTTCCACTGTTTCAAGGCCTCCAAGTGGGCCAGCACAACCCTGGCAGGGGAGCAGCAACCAGCCCCAAGCTGCCAAAGCGCAGGTAGATGCCCTGTCCTTTCACCACCCCCTGGCTCCCAGTGGCTGAATTCCTTTTCTTTGCAACAGGTGAGCCCCTGATACAGCAGGCCAGTAAACAGATACAAGTGGATCTCCAAGACCTGGGCTACGAGACCTGTGGAAGGAGCGAAAATGAGGCTGATAGGGAAGAGGCCACCAGTCCTGGTAATGTGAGATCTTCCTTGATGCTAGCCCAAAAGCCTTCTTTAAAAAAACAACAAATCCCTACAGACCATCTATGGTCCTCCATTTATAGGGATCAAAGCAAATAATTCTGATGTGGAAGCAGTTCTAAAAGTAGGATACAGCCTTAAAAAATGCAAAATGTGAATGTCACCCATATATTTGCAAACAAGGGCGCAATCCTAACCTGGAGTTAGGTCGGCACAAGGGACTTGTACCAGGCCAGGAATGTCAAAAATGCACCATAAAGTGCATTTGGACCACTTCTGGAGTCAGGGAAGATGGTGCATCTCTATGCGCCTACCTTCCTGACTCCGAGAGTGGTGTTGACATGCTTTATGATGTGTTTGTGACCCTCCTGGGCCGGCACAAGTCTCTTGCTCTGGCCTAACTGCAGGTTAGGATTGCACCCTAATTGTATATCATACGAGAATATCATGCAGTATATTATGCCAGAAAATGGGGGTTTGCTGTGGCTCCATGTTGAGCAGGTGCTTGTTGAAAATGTCTTATTTGCTGCGGCATGATGTGTGAAGTGGCTCTAATGACTAGGGTTTTTTTTTTTATCGTGTTCCACAGAATGTGAAGAACGAGATGAATTCAGAGTGGAACCCCAGCCTTGGAAGAAGCTGCTAGGTTCTCTGCCAAGCAGGCTGGGGAAGAAAGAGACACTCCACGACTGCAGCCAGTGTGATGAAGCTGCTCTCCTCCGCCAGCATGTCCAGGACCTCAAGGTCCAGCTGCAGAACTCCCAGAGAACCATTCAGAGCCTGCAAAGTTGTGTGCGCTCCATGTCCACTACCAGTGACTATGCCTCTGGGGGCGAACACGCCCCAAAGCTGAAACAGGACTATGCCTTGGGCAGCTCCCCATCACACAGTATGACCGACGAAGACGAGGGGTGGCAATCTGACAGTTTTGGGTCCTTCTGCCCCCCAAGCCTCCAGCCCAGCAAAGACCTGGCCAGGCTCATCCAGAGAGTGTCGCTGCTTGAGGCGGAGCTGGGCAAGGCCAAACCAAAAGGGCTGTTGCCAGAAGAGCTGAAACCCACCACTTCCATGGGGTAGGGATGGGTGGATTTCTAGGGGGCAGGGATGAGCCTGGTTCCCTGGGCCTAGTAGAGATTGCCACTGGCACCTGTCACAATGAGTAGCAACACATTCACTAGCAGCCCAATCTTACCCAACAGCACTGATGCAGCCCCAAGTACAATAACGAATGTTCCCTGACCTCCAGGAAGCCTCTTTGACTGCCCCCCATCACAGGATGCAGCACTTGCCCCATTCACATGGCTGCATCAGTGCTGGAAAGTTGGATAGGGTTGGGTTGTAAGGATCTTTCCTATTATACATTGCTCAGGCAATGTGAATTATCACCTGGTCCTTTCCCCATCTGACAGGGTGTGGACAAAGATTAACTTGAGAAAGGTTGATTCAGAAAAGTTAAGCCTCTGTGAAATAAACTTGCCTTTTAGATCAGGGCCCATGAGAGGGGGGTGCAGGGGGTAAACTCTACCCAGGCCCAGGGTCAAAAAGGGGGCCCAAGATCCCAAGAACACCAAGGGGGTCCAAGGAGGGGAGCTGGACGTTTCCTGGGATCTTACATTTTTCAGTCTCACCAGGTCCCATAAGAGGGGAGTGCAGGGGGCACAATATCGTGCCTGGGACCAAAAAGGGGGCCCAAGAGCCAGCCGGAAATTTCCTGGAATCTCAGAAAATGTTTGCATATATTGTGTGGAGACTAGCATTCACGTTTTGTGTAAGCCTACATCATTTTAAATATTATAATTCATAGATCTTCCAGTCCAGTGGAGAAGGGAAAAGGGCCCCAAAGAAACTTTTTACATAATCAAATCCTCTCAGACGCCCTTGTCCTAGATTTATTTGAGAAGTGAGCGTGCTCTGGCTGGCATTAAAATACCAGCTCTCTCCATATGAGGGCACGTTCAAACAACACAGGAAATCGATGTAATAGGTAAAACAACATGAGTTGCCACGTAACATATGAATTGGGTCTGAGTTACCATTTTTATCAACACCTGAAGTGATTCGGGAGGAATGCCTTTCTGGTATCTCTCTGCTGGTTGAATGTCTAAGATATATCTGAGTCTGGGTCCCTAGACTGAAGCTAGGAAGAACTTCTCCTCACTCTTAATTTTGGTGGCTTGGCCTCTGAATCACTTTTACCCTCTTTTTCCGCCAGGAAATACGACTCCTTGGTCCAAGCTCAGGCTCGAGAGCTCTCTCATCTGCGTCAGATGATGCGGGAGGGACAAGGGCTGTGCCATATGTTGAGCCATCGCTTCAGAGACACCATCAAGTCCTTTGAGGAGCTCCTGCGAGGCACTGACATTGATTACTTCTTGGGGCAGAGCTTCCGCGAGCAGCTGGCCCAAGGGAACCACCTGGCAGGACAACTGGCCAGGAAACTGAACAGTCGTGAGTTCACAGGGTGCTTGTAAAACTAAAGTGGGTGTATGTGTTTTTCAGTCTTTAACTAGGTCAGGGTGGTCCAACTTTGGGCCAACGTTGCCCAAAGGGTCAAAGGCTGTATGACCCTTGCATGACCCCCTAATAGTCCTTTCATGATTATTGTTCTAGATTTTTGTGCCTCCAGCTCATTATCATAGTACAAGTGTTCAGATGCTCAACAACCGAGAAACAGCTTTCCCATGTACCCCACTGTAGTGTAAGCATGCCGTGTACACTGCTCCCCAAGCCCCTCCTGTAGACCATTGCTGCCACAACTGAACATTCTTTAAACAGGTCTCTTCCATGAATAGGGCTTGGCAGGGTCTACAGCAATGAATACTGCTGGGATGTGATTGAAACAAGAGTATCACTTCAGTCCAAGCTCATTTGCTTGCATATCCTCCATTCAAAGAATGTTCCTGCACCTGCTCCTACCAACAGAGCAGCACATCAGGACCCAGAGGAAGATGTATAGCCCTGCTAGGAATCTAGCATAAATTCCTGTGTGATGATGCAATAGCACCAACACGGACTCCACTGCATCCTGTGGGAGAATTCTGGCTGCTGAAGTTCTACTCAAGGACATCTACACATGTCCCCTTACCTTGGATTAAGCCCCAGCAGTCGTAACAGATCAACTCAGACCTGCAACAGTGATATCAAGTTGATCCATGTCAGTGATTCAGGCCTGGGAAGGGAGATAGGATATGGCACGTGCTGATCCCATCCCCCTTTCTTGGCCAGATCTGGCTGGTTCTTATATGTTATCCATTCCAGTCTAAGTCCTACACATTCCCCCACTCTTGTCAGTGGCTTCTAGTTACCCATCCAAGACAAGACCCAAACTGATCCTGCTTAGCTTTTCAGGCAAGGCAACAACTCAACCTTGAGATCATACCTCTTATCCAGTGGTTTCTAGAAATGGAGATGGACTGTCCACACCACGGGAGAGTCTCATTCATAAAACTTCTTTTAGAGAGTACATTTCTACCCCTACTTGTGCCAGTGAGCCTTTGGCAAATTCATACCTTTAATTTGACAAAGGATGAAGTTTCATTGTCTGACAGTTTGATTTGAATATTGCCACTTGGAGCAGTGGTGTAGCTAATGAAATTTAGCACAGTGCAAAGGGAAAACCGTTGCCCCCAAAATGACATCACAACAGGAAGTGAAATCACATTTATATATTTGTTTTCCAGGGTTTTTTGCCATAACGTTTGATAGAATGAAGATTAATATCCAGTTTGCTTTACTGCATTCTGCATTAAATTACCTTTCCAATGATTTATAACATGATGGTATTATTCATACATACGGGGATGTGGTGGCGCAGCGAGTTAATCCGCTGTTGCTGGGCTTTCGACCGCAAGGTTGGGAGTTCGAGACTGTGTGACAGAGTGAGCTCCCCTTGCTTGTCCCAGCTCCTGCCAACCTAGCAGTTTGAAAGCACATAAAATGCAAGTAGATAAATAGGGACCACTTCGGTGGGAAGGGAATGGCGTTCTGTGCACTACGGCGTAGTCACGCTGGCCACATGATCGGACAAAAATGCTGGCTCTACAGGCTTTGAAACGGAGATGAGCACCGCCTTACAGTCGGTCACGACTAGACCATTCGGTCGTGGGGAAACCTTTACCTTTATTATTCATACATACCAAGATTTTTCACCATTTTTGGCCAATAGTTTCAAACTCAGCTTGTTGCCTCCCTAAAGCTTGTTGCCCAGTGCAATTGCACCTCCCTGCACTTCTTTAGCTATGCCCCTGACTTGGAGTAAAACTCTGTAAAGCATGACAATGAGATTGGAGATTGACAGGGACATACAACAAGAATTGAGATACAAGAAATAATATGCCCTAATGTAACACATTGGAAAAAGAGAAGCTCCTCTAAACTGTAAGCAGAGCAATTCCATAATAGACAGTTGGTTCACCCTTCCCATTGTACTCCTTGAAAAACTAAGCCTGAAGGTTGTGGCCCTTGGCTGAAGCAACTCACTGAATTCTCAGCTGAGCCAGGATTTTCTGAAAGCTTTTCCAGAGTTATCACAGGGAACAACTGTATAATGACTGTCTCACTAACTTTCTCTGAATTCTGTTTTCAGGGAATAACCAAAACATGGAGGATAAATCTGGTCATGAACTGCTTGCTCTGAGGTAATTATTGTGGATTCTCAGTGCATTACCTATTCTTTTGGCATTACCTACTCCAACTGTGGTTGGACATACACAACCTGTTACTACATACCTTATATGTGTGATAAACATCTGCTCTCCACTTGCTGGTGTGATAAAACCTAGCACTTGACAAACTTGTCAACTGGATCCAGCTTCTGGTAAATCTGCTGCCCCACCCAGGGTGACTTAAAAACAAACCCAGGTCATGAGCCAACAGGCTCCACTGCCACTGTTCATGAAAGAGTGGCCAGGCAGGCTCAGATAAGGTAGAGCTCACAGAATCACCACAAGGTCAACATTTGGCTTTATGGATATGAAGGAATCCTCTCAGTCACAGTACTTTTTGCCCTCTTACCTGAGGTTCTCTTCAAGGGAGAGAAGTCATAGGCCAATTCTATGAACTTGCTTATTGACTTGTATAGCGCAAAGATAGGGGGAACAGAGAGATGGGAAGATGTGTGTGTTTGGGGTGAAGGATCTGTCTACCTGTGCAAATACCTCTAAGGGTCTCCAAACTTTGTCCTTCCCCAGGCTAAGCAAGGAGCTCCAGGAGAAGGAGCAAATCATCAAGAACCTCCAAGCCAAGCTTCAAGGGCGTTCTGCGACCCCTTCCAGTAGCCGTGCCATGTCCGAGTCACCCCGTTCTGGCAGCAGTGCTTCCTTCCTTTCTGATGGCCTTGAGGGCAGCTCCGACATGGATGATGTCAGTGAGTACAACTGCTACCAGGAGGACCCCAGTGAAGGCCAGCCCCTCAGCCTTCTAGGCACAGGTACAGCTTTGGACCCTGGCTGTTACAGGTGAACGCTTCTCTGGGCAATACTTCTCAGCAGGATAAATTGTGCCAGGCTCAGCAACCTTCTTTGCCTCATCCATGTGACTCCCCAGCCAGGCTGTGGAGGCCAGATGGATACCCAGAATATCCTTGGTAGGGCAAGGAAGCTTTCTGCAGTGCTGCTACTCAAGTGCAGTGCAGTTCTCCTAAAGGTTTAACATGAACAAGATAAAGTGGACGAGGCCTGCCAAATGCCTGCCAAGTGGGGGGGGACACCCTCCTCAGACTGTAAGTGAAGTTGTGTTAAGTGTTGCCCATCTTGAATGGTTCATCTAACAAGTTTTCTGCATGTTTGCGGGGAGTTCACCCCAGCTCAATTTCTTCTCTACTCTTCTAAAATATCAAAACACCCATCATATTTTTGTCCTTATAAGACATCTATAGAATCCTAGAAGTTAACCTGTACTAAAGAGTGTGCAGCTTGGCTAAGGATGGCTTACACTAGCCATTTGTCTCATCCCGTGGTTCTGGAGTACTGTGTCTCCCCTTGGCACTAAAGTGGATGGGGATTCTGTGGTGTCAACTCCCATCTTGTTTGTGGGATAAGCAGGGGCCATGCATTTACTACATATGAGGATCTTCTCCAAGGAGAGAAGAAGGCAGGGAGATCATATCTCCAGCTTAGATATGGCCACATGTATGTATGGCTCTGTTTAAATTTTTGATATCTCTGGTCTTCGACCGTAATAAAGACTGACTGATTGATATGGCCACATCTCTCCCCTTTCCCCTACATTATTCATATTCATTTCCTAAATGATCAGGGCTTCACCATTTGCATGAAACTTGCATTGAATATAAAAGAAGTGTCCTTTGAACTCCACATTGGAAGCCATGGTGGTCTCTGTATGTACTGCAAAACATTTTCCACTTTCTGTATGGTTTCTTATAGATCTTGGCATTCATACTGGCAAAACCTCTGCCCAACCATATCACCCATCCCCTGCCACTGCATCCCATGCTCCTGCATCAGACTCCATCCAAAGGAACCTCCCTTTGTCTCCTTCCCAGCACCCATCACAGATTGCCACTCAGCCTTCTGGAGGTATGGATGGGTCCCACAATGAAAATAGGAGGAGGAGGAGGTGGGGGAGGAGGGAGAAGATGCCACCAAAGGGTTGACGTTTTCTCTGTGCATTTTCAGTCTAGAGTTTTCTGCATACAATTAATTATATTGACTTTTAAAAATAATGTTATGAGCTCAACATGCAAAATAGACCCAACAAGAGCAAGAGAAAATAGAATGAAGAAAGAAAATGAGAAGGAATCATAATGTCTAATGGGTTAAAACTGTCCTGGGACATATTTTCTCATTTATTGGGGCAACTGTAAGAAACATGATTCAGCACTCTCTGCTCTTGGCCACTGTTGTAGCCAGTGCCAATGCCCTGCAACATGGGGACAGACTTTCTTCTCAACATTCTGTAATCACAACTTTTTCCTTTATTTCTGGGAGTTGGAAGGAAGACTTCTAGAAAGAGCTTGAGCCCCAACAACACTCACTGGGCGCTTGATATTACCAGGAAGCTGACTTGTGTGATCTTTCATTGTTACCTGTCATCCTATAGCTCTTTTTCAATTGCTCCATTAATCTAGTTCATTAGTTTATACCCTGTCTTTCTGCATCGGAATCTGTTCAAAGAGAGGTAGCAACAAAAGTGTCTTTGTTGCCATTGGGACCAAGGAATAGTCTTCAGTGTCAGAGGCACAGCCAGGTATTCATATGTAAAAGCTGTAGCACCTAAACTATGGCCTCTCTAGAGAGTTATCTCTGGCTGTCTCCCTGACTACCTTTAGCAGGGCAGTGAAGACTATTTTGGTGGGAGGTTTAGACCATATAAAGTTACTTCCCTGGAACGTGTCTTTATAAGACATAAGACATAAGACATAAGAATTTATTTGTCATTACACACACAACTGAGTGCAACGAAATGAGGTGCTCTTCCCCAAGGTAAAACTGGACAACACCACTACAAAAAAACAAACTAAAATATACACAACCATACAGCAATCGCTTATACAAATATAAATACCCATTGCTCCCAACAATTTAAATTCCACAAAACTTATGACCCCGCATTTAACCTCAGTACTGCACTTGGGTAAAAACTGTTCTTGAATCTACTTGTCCTTGCTTTCAAAACCCTGAATCTCCTTCCCGATGGTAATAGTTCAAAGAGCTGATGTCCCGGATGAGAGGAGTCTTTCAAAATATTAGATATCCTCCTCTTGCATCTATTCTTATATAGTTCTTCCAAAGAGGGGAGTGAACAGCCAATGATGTTTTGGGCCGTCTTAATCACCCTTTGAATTGCCTTTTTCTCTGCCACTGTGCAGCTCGTGAACCATACACAGAGACAGTAGGATAATATGTTCTCAATTGAACTCCGATAGAAGGTGGTTAGCAATCTCTCAGCCAAATGTTGTTTTCTAAGAATCCTTAGAAAATACAACCGTTGTTGCGCCTTCCTGATTAAAGCAGCGGTGTTCGCACTCCAGGTCAAGTCATTAGTTATGATTGTCCCAAGAAACTTACATTCAACCCCCTGTTCCACACAAACTCCATCTAT
The DNA here is from genome assembly GCA_029204185.1 of Lerista edwardsae. NCBI lineage: Eukaryota > Metazoa > Chordata > Lepidosauria > Squamata > Scincidae > Lerista > Lerista edwardsae. The sequence goes on along the minus strand of JAJKFI010000111.1, from coordinate 2,264,529 downwards.
ATACAGTTTATATAACTTTATTCTGTTGTATTTTGTGTTGTGTTATGCTGCTGGTTTTTATTTAAGTGCTGTAATTTTATTTGAATGTAAAATTACAACTCTTCCCCCCACCCCACAACCATCCCCATGAGTCCCAACTCACCAAGCAGGGATGGAGAACAGCAGGGAGGAAGCAGACGCTCACTACCTCAGGGGTTGGCCAGGCACGTGTGGGGAACCCTCTCCCCCCAGGGATGTATCCCACTAGGCCCCACCTGCAAAACCATCCCGGATTGTCAACTGACTAGCAGAATAATTAGCTGAAAGCAGAATTAAAGTGCAGGCACTTTAACATAGTACCATAAAATCCTTCCCCATAGTAAAGATTCCACTACAGGTAGATGATCCCTTATCCGGACTATTCTGAAATCCAGACATTTTTTTCCAAGACTTACAAAAAAAAACTTCCTGTAGTGTGGACACTAGAAGGTCTTGTACTCATTCCCATGGACAGGCTGTAAGTTCTATTCTCTGCTTTGTTGTATGTGCCATTGTTTAAAAAATGTCAAAGAGGGCAGCAGACACCCAAATGGGTAACAGTGGAAAAAGCAAGATGAAGCATTTCTCATTATATTTCTTCAGTTATTTCAAAATCTAGACAAATCCGAAATCAAGGCACCTTCCTGTCCCAAGCCGTCCAAATAAGGGATACTCAGCCTGCATAATGCTTACAGATAAGAAAATCTCATTCAACAGAGGCCCCATCAACTTCAAGTAAAAGCTTTTGTTAGCAAGTTCAATGCATTTTATTGTCTCCTGTTGTGCACCACTGAAGGTTTAGTGATGATTAGCCTTTTAAATTGCTCTTGAAGGGTCTCTCTCAGCTTTCCCATTTTAGTTTCTGTTCCTGTGGTAACTTCCACAATGCAGTAACAGAAACTGGCATGGGCAATTAAGGCAATTCAGCTCTTCCAACTGAACCTGCAAATAGTGTGTGTATAATTAATGGCACAGGAGCTCGAATATGCTTTACTAGTACGATGCCTGTTGATTCTGGACAGTATTGGAATTGCATTTTATTACCAAACACAAAAGATCTGACAACGCTCAGGAAGGCAAAACAGGAGACCTGGAACGTCACAGCCTGATCACTTTATCACACTTTCTGGGTGCTTGTAAAAAGGGGGTGAAAGAATGGCAATTCCAGAGAAAAGAGCTTGTGTGAAAGCCGGCAATGTCCCCTAAGTTGTAGCCAGTCCCTGCTGAGAAGAACTCATCTCACCAGGATGCTACTACTCATCCTCTCTCTCTCTCTCTCTCTCTCTCTCTCTCTCTCTCTCTCTCTCTCT
>JAJKFI010000111.1:2207246-2263191 GCA_029204185.1 Lerista edwardsae | reverse complement strand
CCCCCCTCCCCATGTCTAGGCTTCTCTTTGGCTCCCTGTGCCTCAAGAGCCTGCTCTTTCTTGCCTTTGGGGCCTCCTCCAGCCGCTCCTCCGCTCCTCGGCTGCTGCAGAACCCCAGCCTTCTCCTTGGCCGAGGCACAGCAGGAGTTGCAGATGCTGCAGAGGCAGCTGGGAGAGAGTGAGCACTTTGGTCTTGGTGGCCCCACCGCCCTGTGTGCTTCTGGCATGTAGCTAAGCATGGCTTGACAAATGGCAGCCTCTGCATGGCCTGAGTTCTCCCCTGCCCAGGGCTGCGTCCTCTGTCCAGAATGTCATAGGTGACCCCGACTTCCTTTGTTTGGCCATTTGGAGTTCCAAAAGGCAACAGGAAGTCTTCCAACAGCCAGGGGCAAGAGCTCTGGAAAAGATGAGACCGTGGTGGGTGAATTCACTGGGGTGAAGTCACATTTGGAGTTCTTTGCTTGGCACTCGCCTTCCTGTGCTGCACAGGCTTGTGGGCTGGATCAAGTAGGTGGATCCGGGGCAGTGGGGGGGGGGGAGAAACTGAGCCACGAGGGGGAGAAACTATGGCACAGCTGAGGTTGAAGTAGATGGCCTTGGTTCCCTCTGGACAACACAACCACATCTTTCTATTAACAGTCGTAATTTTTTCTGGGCAATTCAGCATCAATAGGAGATTGGTGTCTATGTGTGTGTGAAATGTGAAAAAATGGTCCTGGATCAGTTCTCCTTTCATGGAGGAGCCAGAGCAACCCGCTTGTGAAGCTTTGCTGTGTTGTGTCTTCTCCTTCCAGAGGTTAGGGGTGCTCCCTCTCTGCTGGACAGACCACTTCTGCTGTCCTGGGTGCGTTAACCAGCCTTGCTGTTTCTAACTTACCTGTGTCCCTGCTACCTAGGTGTAACGCTCCCGGCACTGTCACCAGCAAAGCCAGAGTCCCTGGTGAGCCTTTTTTCAGCAGACAGCCCTGCCATCTCCTCCAAGAACTGCCTCCAGGCCTGCCATCATGTTCCCCAGTCACCTCCAAGGCAGAACTCTGCTGAGTGGAGCAGGAAACCGCTCAAGGGGACCATGGAGGAACCCAGGCCCTTCTGGGGTGTGCCTCAGTTCAGACAACCTCAAGAGCACCTCATCTGTGGAAATTTGCCATCATGCTCCTCAGCAACCCGGTCTAGTCAGAAGCTTTCAGGTAAGGCTTGCCATTTCACTCTCTTTGGGTACAAAAGAGGGAAGGTTTTCAGAACTATGCCAGCCTTATCAGCCGTCTCAATGTTGCCCCCAGTGCAACATGTCAGTCAGCGCCATGTCATTATGTAGTTCACTACACTACGTTTAGGCGTCCTTCCTGTCCCATTGAAGGATTCACCAAAGTGGCTTACAACCAGTGATGTCATTCAGGGGGAACGGACCAGAACGGGCGTTCCAGATCCTAACGGCTCCGTGGCTGGTTCTGGGTTCCCGACAAGTGCCAATCAAAAGTGAGTTCCTGTTCCTAAATCATTTGAATGACACCACTGCTTACAACTAATTGGTCACAACAGAGCAGCAGGCAACAAAACACATAGTGGGCGAACAAAGAACGAGAGAATTAAAAAGAACTCCAGAAAGAGGTAAGTGAACCAAGAAGACGAATCACTGCTTGCTTGAAGGCAGGCAGCTTCAGAACCAGCCAAGACTCTCTGTGGAGGAAATAGCAGATGTCTTTTGGCATCAGAGCAGTGTGACACCTTGTGCAAATCACAGTAGCTATTACAATCAGGAATCCAGCATGGAGAGGAAGGATTGAAGTATACATAAAGTTTCTGCCTAGGATTATCTGAGCCAAAGTGTGGTTGTTCCTAGGAGGAAGGGGCTGGATCAGACAAAGAAATTAAGCTGGATCAGACTGGTACACATATATCAGGGATCAATGGCCTGCAGGCTCAGCCAAATTTTTTGTGCAATATTGTGAGCTGTGTAATTCTGTTTTTGTCCTCATGCGTGGTTACTATGTGAATGATATTGAGGCTAGCTCATAAAAGTGAGCATATAGTCGTATCTCCTTTGTAAACCATTGATTCCCTAGAGTAGTCATTGCCAAACAGTTTAACACCAGAACCCACTTTTTTAAAATGATAATCTTTCAGGACCCTCCTGGTTTTATAAGACTAAAAAAGGAAGTTTCACTTTACTTGTAGCTTCAGTCTCTCCTTTCTACTATGGTGAGGGGGAGCATTCTGGTATATTTATTGAGCTCCATGTCCATCGGATCAGGACTATTCTGGTGCCCTTCCATTCTCTTTCATCTTAGCCTTCAATAATAGCTGAGGCATGGGTGTCTACTCATAAGTATATGCACGCATTGGCTCAGTTTCACTTTCCATGGGGATCAATCCATTTTGGAGGGAGGGACTTCTCGAATGGTTTTGGGGGACTGTGTTCATTGGATCAGGACCATTCTAGTGGTGGTGTGTTCCTCTCAGCCTGCCCTTTGAATAGGGTCATGACCCACAGTTGGAGAGATACTGCCCTATAAAAACAATGATACTCAAAGTGGTGGTCCATGGACTGGTGCCAGTCTGCAACCCACTGACTGCCAGTCTGAGGCAAATTTTCAGGAAAGAAACAAAAATAATATGGCACAGATATGGTCCCTGGCACATTGGGGGGGGGGTAATGGTCAATCTGCCACATCAGACAGTTTCAGAAGCACTGCCCTAAGAGCATCAAAGTTAGGCCAAGACTTTGCTCTCATTCTGAGCTTCCTTCCCCTGTGCCTCATCCTCACGTCCTGAATGGACATAGGTGCTGATTTGCTGGAGGAACATCTCTCTGAGATCCGGATTCTGCGCCAGCGCCTAGAGGAGTCCATTTGTACCAATGATCGCCTGCGAGAGCAGCTGGAGACACGCCTGATCTCTGTGGCAAAAATCAGTGGTAAGTGAAGAGCCATCGTCTCCTCTGCAGGACTGAGGTGGCTTTTGGTGTCTATGAGAACTAGTGCCATCTTAACTATTCCGTGTTCTGATGACTGTCGGATGATACGACTGGGCAAGAAAGATGAGGGTAACTCATTTGTGTGTTACAAAAATTGTATAAGAAATGGCCCTCAGATTTGCTGTCAAGGCAAAGTTTTCCCCTGAAACCAACAAAGGCCAGGAATGTCAATGGCCAGCCATATGCTCAGGGACTGCCACTTCCTTCCCCGTTCTGTAGTTCAGCAGGAAATCAGAGCATATTGCCTACTGAGTGTATTACCAGCTAGGCTTATGAAAGGGAATGAAAGTTCAACTTCTGGAAGGCCACTTGTCTCTCAGAAAGCAATATACAAAAAAACAGGCTGCTGAATGCCACCAGGTGCTTGTGGAATAGTATCAGATTAGCTGGAACTAAGTCACATGCAAGAGAGAAGCAAAAAGTGTCCCCAGAAACCAAAACCAGGAACTGCAACAGAATTTCCCCAAAGCAAGGGAATGCTAACTGGGCAAGAGGCACTTTTCCAAGTGGTGTTCCTCTTATGTTTAGCAGGGGGATGGTAATTGTCCCTCCACGCCCCAGCTCAGTGTCTTTTCTGTCGCTGGTGGTGTTCTGCATTTTTTTAGATTGTGAGCCTTTTTGGGGCAGGGAGCCATTTAACTTTATTATTATTTGCCTGGAAACCATTTTGGGAACTTCATACTGAAAAGTGGTATATACTTTTTGATTTTGATTGATTGATTGATTGATTGATTGATTGATTGATTGATTGATTGATTGATTGAGGAGATGCAGGGGGGAAGACTAAGTATTGCTTTCCTTGAAGCTCCAGATTTTTCAGAGCCATTGTCCCTGAGCTCAGTTAGGCAGCTGACGGGGTATGTGGCAGTTCTGGGTCTGTGCATGTGTGTAGGGGAGAGAGAAGGGCCTTCACTAGACCAAACTGGATGTCAAGGACATAGCCTTGTTGAAACCCAGTTGGGAAGGCCTCTGACCACAAGGCAGAGAGAGGCTTTTGGAATCCCCATCCCTGAGTTGTTCTGGATTTAACTGCTCTCTGCCGCAGGGTCATATGCAAACATATCTTCTCAAGGGCTGGAGGCGGATTCCCAGCTCCCAAGCAAGTCTCGAGCTCTGCAGGAGGATAACCAGAATAACCAGAATCTGTACCGTCAGCTCCAGCTCAGTCGCTTGGCTGCAGGTAGGATAGAAGAAATGGAACAGGGGTAGCACAAACTCTCCTTCCACTCTCCTCCTGGTCCTTTGCATGGGCCTAGCTGGTCTGAGCCACATTTCTATCACACATTTTGGCTATGGACTATACAAATGACTGGCCACAACATCAGATGCCGCACCTGCCCTAATCCAAGAATGTAACGGCACCTTTAGAAAAGTGCAGTGATTCTTCTGACGTAATGCTGGTCCAGACTGCTTTTACATGCATACAGACTCTCCCCATAAGAAAAGGCCTTCTTCAGAGTTATGGCACTAACATGCCTGTGAAATGCAGATACTGAAATTCTTGGGCCTAAGTGCAGGTGAAGATATGACTCTTAAGTAGTCACCAAACGTCAGCCAGCTGGGCATCCTAGAAGCTTTCCAAGGACTTCTTTTGTTGTGCTTGGTGGGGTTGTGCTTGGGCATGAAACTCCTGAATGGAAGGGGCGTAGGTGAGAGTCGGTTGCAGCTGGGCACGAGACCATAGCTTTGTAAGAAGAATTTCCTGGAAGACTTGCTCAAGCACTAAGGCCACCCGCCTGGGACCCGGGTCACCAGAAATAGAGCATAATCCTTCCAACTCTTGGAGCCCCTGACACTTACACATAAAAAAAGAAACACCCCTCTCAAACCATATCTTTACTATGAAGCAAAGATAGCAGCACCATCTTGAGCATCTTGTACCATCTTCATTAAGTACATGGAAGATAAGCTCATCCTTAACAGGCTCTTTTGATTCCCAGACCTGCAGGAAGCTCTGCGGGCATCACACTCAAAACTACATGATGGGGAGGTTGAGCTGGAAGAGCAGCGGATTGAGCAGAAGCGCCTGCAGGAAGAGATCTGGAGCAAGCAGAAGAATCTTGTGAAGCTCCAGGGGGAGTGTCTGGCTCTGCAGGAGAATAATTCCAGGTGGGTCAAACACATCCCATCGATCTTCCTCCCCCCTGAAGCCTCCCCTATTGTGCTGCACAATGTGGAATACTCTCTTGCCAGAAATCTGTTTGGCATCCTCACTGCAAAATTTTAGCTGCTAGAGGAACAGGTTTCTGCTCAAAAAGGCATTTCTAGATATTAGAGTGTCTGTTTTATGAGTGCTTAGACCACTGCTGAATCATGTGGTGTTTGTTTGTTATATTGTTTTACTGACTTTTAAATCATTTTTAGAATCAATGTGCATCATGTTGTCTGTCCTCTTGAATGCTCAGTTTCTGAGTGACTGATAAATGTTCTTAATAAATAAAATCCTGCAATTGTGTTATCAGCATTGGCCTACTGGCACCCCCACAGGGCATGCAAAAGGGCGTGCTATTCCTTGGGCATGCAAAAGAATCTGAGGTTATCATTCCAGAATAACCAGCTACACAAACAAGAGGTCTTCTATCGGCTCTATGTTCACCATATGCCATACAGGCCAGAGAAAGTGGAGTCTAAGTTTACAACTTGCATTTAAAAGGATATCACAATTGCATCCTTTAATTTCTATGCATGACCTAGGAAGGCAGCCTTGACCTTCCATTTCTATACAGTAAACCCAGTCACCAGACACAAATTGTGAGTGTCTTTAACTCACCCTCCACCCCCAGATGCCTGGAATAGGAAAACATTTGTCTATTTAGTTATTCAAATTAAAAGGGCTACATTTTCAGGGGCTAACGTTTGAATTAAAAGAAACTATTTGCCATGTTATTTGCCATAATGACACACAATTTTTAAAAAGTCCTGTGTGACAAAAACGTGTTGCTTTTTAAATTTATGAAGCAAGCTCTAACATGGGTCTAGTCTTAAACCCTTTGATCAGTCTCAGTGGATACAAGCTGCTTGAGAGGATATTCTGGTTGGATATCAGAAATTCTTAACAGTAAGGGTAGTTTGGCAGTGGAACAGATTGCTGAGGGAGGTGGTGGATTCTCCCTCACTGCAAATCTTCAGGCAGAGACTCAGCAGGCTCACCTCTAGGAAGATGTCCTGCTATAGGCAGGGGGTTGGACTAGATGTCCCTCCCAACTCTATGATTCTACACTATTGGAGCCAAACACTGAAGGACCCTGTTGTCAGGCTCAGTGGTTTGTCTGCAGGACCCCCTTTCCAAGAAATATTGATGTGGCTTTCTGAAGCATTCTGCTTCCAGAATAGGTAGTACAAGGGGGACTTGATAGAGCCGACAAGTCTCTGAAGCAGTTCGTCTTCTGTGGTTTTTCTTGCAGGCTTCAGAACAGAGTGGTATTGCTTCAGCAGCAGTGTGAGGAAAACCAGCTGCTCTTCCAGACCCTACAGGCTGAATTACGGGTCTATGAAGTGCTGTGTGGCCCACAACAGAAGACCATCTCAGGTGCGTGGTGGCTCCCCCTGCCCCCCTATTGATCTTGGAAAAACATGAGGCCCACTGACACTTCGGAGCATGTGGTTCCTGCTTTTTCCCAAGATTGTAGATGAAGCCAACCCTACAGTATTACACCATAGGTCCTGTTTCCTAGGGCACTGGGTTTCCCTTCAGAAACATAGGAACAGCCCTGCTGGATCAGGCCAAGGGCCATCTAGTCCAGCTTCCTGTATCTCACAATGGCTCACCAGATGCCTCAGGGAGCACACAAGACAGCCAGGGTGCAGTAATGATTAAAGCATCATTTGAAGCATCTAATGACTGATGCAGTATCAGTTCAAATTCCTACCCAGGCATGGAGCTCACTGGGTGGTCTTGGGATAGTCATTATCTCTCAGCCTGCCTAACCCACAGGAGGCCAGGTTGTGAGGCTATAAAATGGACAGTGAGAGAAGAACCATGTATACTGCCATCTTGACAGAAAGCTGGGATAAAAATGTAATAACGGAAGCATAAATAAGAGCCAGTGGTGTGCAAAGAAGGGGGGGCTGGCCCCAGGTGCCAGGCTCAGGGGCGTCTCTGTGCAAGAAATAAAATTCTTGGGGAATGAGAACTCTGAACTTCTCTGGTTAGAGTGATGCTGATGAAAGAATGAGGCTGTAGCTGCCACTGACAAAATTAGGCTCTATGTGTGGTGCTTTGCTTTTCAGGGACACACGTAGGGGATAACCTGGTGCTGGTAAATAATGGCAACAAGCGGGAAGCCCACGTCACAGGCCACTTCAAGCACTGGAACACCCTCAGGCAACAGATGCTGGAGGGCAAAACTCTGGTCCACAAGATGGAATCGCACCTGCAGCCTAGCCTGGAACCACAGAATTTCCAGGTAACTGGGAGCAGCATGTTTCTCTGAAGAGACATACTTAGCAGGAGACACAGGGCCATTCTTTACACATACAGTCTGTGCCCAAGAGTGGAGGCACAGAATGCAACTGTTATCTCGCCAAGCCATGGGGAGATGAAAAGCTACTTACACTTCCGCCACTCCTCACTACTGGGATTGACTTTAGGGGAGAGAGCGCTTCTGGGAGTGTTTAGTGAGACAGATTTAAGGAGTTGCCACATGTTAACAATGCTGTCAAAGCAGCTGAAATATGAAAAACTCCTTGACCGAGGCTGCCTGTCTCTGCTCCTGCAGGCTTTCCATCGAGGAAGCATCAAGCAGCTGCTTGCGGACACTAGTTCCTTGCACCAGATCCTGGAGAAGTCATCTGCCCTTCTTGGAATGTTCTGGAAAACAGCCCTTCCCACAACTCAGTTCCTTGCTCAGGTACAACAAGCAGTAAGAAGTCATTTCCTGCTCTCACCACAAGGGCATTGAACATAAACATACCTACAATACCACACCCTTTCCCACATCTGGGGAAAATAGGAGGGCAGCGCCTTGATTGCATAGGCATCCTTCCCACATGGCTGTGAACACAAAGTCATCCTCCTGTAGTGAATGGTAGTGCTAAAGGCCTGTGCCTCGTAGTGCCTTATGCAGAGGTATCATTTTCTGGGTATGGGGGCGGCGGGGGTGGGGGGATTGCATACCTCCTCACATCAAGGAAAAGCTTCCTTAGAAGCCAAGCACATGTCCTGCATCTGCAGGAGTAAAATCCTTTGTGGCTGATGCTGGGGTAGTGTGAGGGTTGATAAGCCCCGAATCAGGTCTTCTTGCCTTTTCACGCTGGCATTTTTCAAACTTCTCTCGCTCTCGCTCTCACTCTCTTCTCATGTGACTGGTCTAGGCCTGCACAATATATATCCTGGTGATGAGTCCCTTTCATAGTGGTTTTTCTAAATATTCATTTCTTTGCAGTCCTTTCCATTTTGTGGGAACAGCTAAGCCCCCCAAAAGCAGAAATAGGCAAATGCCCACATCACTACAGTTATGTTGCTCCTCCTCTACCAGTATCCCTGGGACAATGACATCACAACATCATGACATCATTTGCGGGTTCTTCCAGGAGGAGAGGGAGGACACATGGCCAACACTGCCTCCTCTGGGAGAGCCCAGAGGTGACAGACATCTCTAGCTATAGTGAAACCTGAGGGCAAATTTTGCATCCCCTCTTGGTGGAGCACCTGGGGCAGGGGCCCCTCTGGCTCTGCCCTCGTTACGGCTCTGGGGGATAATATAAATGGGGATGGAGAACAGCCTATAATGATACTGAGACAGACAGGTGTTGTAGGGTGCAAAAAGAGAGAAAGGGGTATTGAGGAAATATAAAAAGAGCCCCGCTGGATCAGGCCAAAAGTCCATCTAGTCCAGTTTCCTGTATCTTCCAGTGGCCCACCAGATGCCTCAGGGAGCACACAAGACAACAAGATGCCTGTTTTCTGTTGCTGCTCCCTTCCATCTGAGGTAGCCTACTTCTAAAACCAGGCAGTTGCATCATGGCTTGTAACCTGTGATGGACTTTTCCTCCATTAATCTGTCCAATCCTCTTTTAGAGGCATCCAAGCCCATAGCCATCACCACGTCCTGTGGCAAGAAGTTCCATAGATTAATTACGTACTGGACAAATAAATATTCTTTGTTCTAACTCTCCTGACATTCAATTTTAGTGCATGTTCCCTGAGTCTGGTGTTGTTTAGGAGAGAAGTGAACATCTCTCTATCAATCCTGTGCATAATTTTATGTATCTCAGAGTGCAATCCTAACCTGGAGTTAGGCCGGCACAGTTAGGCCAGCAAAGTTTGGCCGGCACAAAGGACACTGCAAAAGTATATTTGGACCACTCTTTGAGTCAGCGCAGCCAGCATATGTACGTGCACCATCCTCCCTGACTCCGAGAGTGGTCCACACGCACGTTACGGTTGCCCTTGAGCTGGCCAAAGTTTGCTGGCTTTACTGTGCCATCCTAACTCCAGGTTAGGCTTGTGCTTTCATCAGGTGCCTTTTTTCTGACTGACTCGCCCCAAATACTGTAGCCTTTCCTCATAAAGGAAGCCCACTAATCATTTTGGTCACTCTCTTTGCGCTGTTCTACTATGTCCTTCTAGGGGAGATCTCTCTTTTTAGAGAGATCTGTGGGTCTGGAAATAGACAAAGAGAGATGGGGAATGGGATATAGGCCTGTGATAGTGAGAAGATAGAGAGAAGAAGACATGTGCTATGTAGTACAGAGAGGAGACAGACAGACCATGTAGGATTCAGAGGGCTAAAAAGAGGGTGACTAGACAATGTGTTAAGACTGAGAAAACTGCAGTATGAAGAACCACATGGACAACTGCAGCCTATGGACAGAAATATGTCATGTCAAGCCTTTTTCCTTTTTTTTCCCCTGGATGCGCGCATGCACACAACATATCAGGAAGAAAGGTGCTAACTCAGCTGTTTCCATGCTGTGCTAATTTTTTCTTGCAGAGATGGATGTGGCTTTTCTTAAACATAGGGGAAAATCCAGAAATGTGAACTTCCCCCACCAGCCATTTGAAAGGATACTATCCGTTCTCAAACCCCCATGCTTGACCTGCTTCTGTTTGTGTAACAGAATGCAAGCCTATGTTGTTGTTTTGTGTGCAGTACTTACTGTAGTTCACTCTAGAAAATGACGACGATAATCTTCTCAGGATCAAGCAATGCAAGAGGAGATCCAGTCGCTCAGAGCCAAGCTGGTTGAGCACGAAAGCCGCCTACAGAGTGCTAGCCACATTAAAGCCTGCATGGAGAACTTCCTCCTCACCCATCGTAAGTGACCACCCTTTTGTAACAGTGATGGCCATAGTGCTATCAGACTTGCTAGTGCAGACTTGCTAGTGCAGAGGAAGGGGGGCTCAGGGCATTCCTGCCTGCCATGGTCTCCCCCCTTCTTTGTGTTTGAATCCTGAATGTGCATTATTTTGGTTCATGTGGGGGTGAGGGGGACTATAGCTACACTACACACTTGTATCAATTTTACACCAGTTTAATCATAGCTGCGCCCAGAGAATCCTGGTAATGGTATTTTTAATATAATTATGCTACAGCTCTTAATTCTCTCCTCACATAGACTGATTTCAGGATTTCTTGGGGAAATTCTCTTAAAGCAATTTAAATGTAGTGCCGGGGAGGAAACTTTTAGCCTGAAAAAGCAGGCAGCAGAAATGAAGGTGGGGTGGAGGGGAAGGAACCATGTCAGAATCGAGGCTGATCAGTTCTTTGTTGCAGTGACAAGAACATACGATGTGTTGAGGAAAGCAAGGACAAACCTGGAGGTACGTTCAGCCCCATATGCCCTTCTGATGGTGCAGGTAACCCAAGCAGCAGAAGTTGGTGAGACAGGCCATGCTGACGTTGGCCGATCCCAAAATGGGACATAGAATTATAGCATGCCTCTGGTCAATTAGAACGCTGGTCAGTTACACAGAGCTGCCCCCAGGAGTGGTGGGCCCAATGAGGGGCATTCCTGTGGGGCCTTCACCCTCTCCATGGGGCCCTCCACTCACCATATAGCCATGGCAAGGAGAGTACTTGTGGCCCCACTTGTAAAGTGAGGCACCCGGAAATCACTGCCAACTGCTTGCCCATTTTGGCTCATTTAGAGGCAGGGCCACGTGGGATGGCCCAATGAGCAGCCACTCCACAAACCCCACTGTAGCAAGTTATCTTCCTGCCGCACCAGCACAGGGGCCCCCAAAGCACGGGGCCCAATGTGACAACATTGCCCATAAGAACATAAGAACATGAGCCCTGCTGGATCAGGCCAAAGGCCCATCTAATCCAGCTTCCTATATCTCACAGCGGCCCCACCAGGTGCCCCAGGGAGGCATGAGACAACAAGATGCTTGCATCCTGTTGCCACTCCCTTGCATTCTGTACTCTGAAGTAGCCTACTACTAATGTAAGGTTACAACCCATCATTGCCTATAGCCCACGATGAACTTTTCTTCCAGAAATCTGTCCAATCCCCTCTTAAAGGCATCAAGACCAGATGCCATCACCACCTCCTGTGGCAGAGTTCCACAGATTAACTACCCGCTGGGTAAAAAAGTACTTCCTTTTATCTGTTTTAACTCTCCCAACCCTCAGTTTTAGCGGATACCCCCTGGTTCTAGTGTTTTGAGAGAGGGAAAAGAACATCCCTCTATCGACTGTATCCCTTCCGTGCATTATTTTGTATGTCTCAATCATATCCCCCTCAGGCGCCTTTTTTCTAGACTGAAGAGCCCCAAACGCTGCAGTCTTTCTTCATAAGGGAGGTGCCCCAGCCCCATAATCATTTTTGTCGCTCTCTTCTGCACCTTTTCCAACTCCACTATGTCCTTTTTGAGGTGCGGCGACCAGAACTATACACAATATTCCAGGTGTGGCCTTACCATCGATTTGTACAATGGCATGATAATATTGGCTGTTTTATTCTCAACCCCTTTTTTAATTACTCCAAGCATGGAATTGGCCTTCTTAATTGCTGCCACACACTGGGTCGATACCTTCATTGAATTGTCCACCAGCACCCCAAGATCTCTCTCTTGAGCTGTCACAGACAGCTCAGAACCCATAAGCCTATAGGTGAAGTTTTGGTTTTTTGCCCCAGTGTGCATCACTTTACACTTGTCTATATTGAAACGCATCTGCCATTTGGCTGCCCATTCCCCCAACTTGGAGAGATCCTTCTGGCCCACATTGGCTTAAGGCTGGCCCTGACTATAGCTTGTCTCTGAGGTTCGCTGTTCCTCTTTTTTGGGCAAGGCCACCTTGCACCTCTCTTGCGCTGACCCTGGGTCACAGGAATTGATGCCAACACTGCAAATATTCCCATTCTTGAAAACTAGTATTTTTTCGCCTTTAATTAAGAGAAAAATGTTCAAGCTATTTCTGCATTCAAGGGCATCTGGGCTGTATACCCACATCCCTTTCTATTACCTCTTCCATTTTAGGTTGGCAATGATTTTGCAGCAGATAACATGGTCTCATGTTTTCCATTAACTTCTCTAGGAGAACGGCAAAGATTGGGGATAAGCTGTTCACTACAAGAGGACTGATGAATGTCCAAGCCTAGGTTTTCAGCCTTGTTCTCCCTGTTCTAATGCTATTTGGTGAAAAGAGAACACCTGCATCTCTTGTTGCCATTAACAAGTGGTCATCACAACCTAACAGCTGAACCTGTCCTTAATGGAGAGACATACCAGCTGACTGGCATTAGACACTAACCTTCAGTCACTAACCTTGTTGTAGGAATGAAGCACTGATGCCTTGTAGTCATAGCTGCTTGATCAAGACCATCAGCCAAAATTTTTGAACCTGTGGGTGAGGGTGGCCTAGGATGTCCTCTATATTACTTTACCCTTTCCTTGTACCTAGCAAAGAAAGGGCTTTAGTATGAGTTAAACAATCTTGTACCCAGATTTTGGTGGTTTCAAAGTCAGTCCAGGTCAACGATGGGTTTTGTCAGCTCCCTGGCGTTAGTCAGAATGGATTTAAATCCATATGCCTATTAGAATTGCCACTGCAAAATATATTGATGACTAAGAGGGGTCAATCCTATCCAAATTTCCATCACTGCTGCAATTGCAGCAAGCAATTGTGACAACGGGGTGTGCACTGCATCCTGTGGTGGGTGGGGTAATCATGGAGACTTTCTCAAGGTAAGGGAACAAATATTCCCTGACTGTGGGCTGCATCAGTGCACAAAATTTGGATAGGCTTGGACCCTAAGTCTTGCATCTTTCTAGTCTTAACATCCTTTAATTTTTGTGCTAGCCAGCAGAGAGTCTTATGCATGTTCTCCAACTAGGTTGGGTTGTAGAGGTTTGGGTGGGAGGAATTAGCTTTAGTCTTAATAACTCAGCTTCTCTCACTCTAGGGAATGTCCCAGCAGCCCGCAGTGGTAATATAACCATGTTCTTGAGTGCACCACAAAGGAAGAGGAACCATCCAAGTACTGAGAAGCAGGAAGAAAACCAGCTCTCCCCTTCCCCTCTTGGTCAGGATTTAGAAATGGCTCGTTCTTGCTTGATAGCAAATATCTCATCACCGAGGGAGCTCAGGCTTTGAGGCCTTGTCATGGAATCCAGCCCCAACCTTGCTAACCAACTCTTGCTACTTCAGTATCACCCAACTCCAGTGCAGGGCCCCCTATGGAGAGCATCACAACATCGTTCTCTTGACAGCCTCCCCTTGTTCTCTTGAGCAACAAACAGACTAAGGTTTGTTTCCATGCAATATTTGAAATAGGTTAATAACTATTGATATATGTGCTGTTCTCGGAGGGGAAAGACAGGGGATCTTGAACTGGCTTACTCAGGGCTGGGCTCCAACGCTCCCCTAGTCTGACTCAGGGAGACTGGATGTTTGGATGTGACTCAAAAAGCTGCCTTTCAATCAATCCTACCAACCTCCTGCTTATACCTATTTATTTATGCTGTTATGACTATAGATTGATTTGTTATATGTACCATTATGGCTATTCTTACCACGCTCCAGTTAAATAGGGCCTTGACAAGTGTGATTGCACAGGGAGGATCGCTGGACAAGGGGGAAAGTAATGCTGGCTTGGCCCTAGCTTCACTGGACTCTTGAGGTACTCATTATCTTTTGAATTGGCTTTTAAACTAGGCATTCCACCCTTTGTCCCACAAGCTGTTTCCTAAACTCTGTGTATCCACCCTCTGCTGCAGGATTTGTTGTAATTGCCCCTACTAATTGAGCAAAGAGGTGGTGTCCTCATATATTTTTAGCAGGGGGAGAGCAACTCTCCCTCTTCACCCCAGCATGGCGTCTTTTCCAGTGGCTGTTGATGGTGTTTCTTCTCCAACTCTTTTTAGACTGTGAGCCCTTTGGGGACAGGGAACCATTTATTGGTTTATTTTGTTATGTAAACCGCTTAGTGAATTACAGTTCACTGAAAAGTGGTATATAAATATTTATTAATAATTATTGCTTGGGACATTAAAGGGTAATATCAGCTTGTATGCAATTCATACTAGAATCAGTTTAAAAGAGATTTAAAGGACCCCTTATTGCCTTACCAGGCCTTCATGCTGTAAAGAAGGGCGTCAGGGACTCAGACTCTTTGAAAGAAGTATATTTTCTTCATGTGATTTGAATTCCCAATAAATCTTTTTTTTAAAAAAAAATTTCACCACCACAGTGTTGTCAAGTCAGTTTTTTTGCTCTGTGTGAGGACAAAACCTGCACAAGGGGTGACCCACCGCACCAAATGCAGCTCACCAGCCATGTACCGTCATCAACCAGTTGCTGGGCACCAAGAAGGTTAGATAACAGGAGTCGACATGACGTCATTATCTTGAAGCTTCCGAGTCAGACAATATGGCTGACTCAGATCTTTCCCGCCAGGAGGAGGGTTGTGGTGAATTATCTAATAAAACTCTCCCTGCTCGTCTGTAGAAGTTAATATCTACCTCGTTAATAATGCCTGCGTGTTCTGCATACGGGTGCACGAATCGCTGTCAGAAAAATGGGATTACTTTGCACAGGTACTTAAAGTCATTGTGATTAATTGATACTGAAAAATATTACCTCATAAAGTATGCAACCCTTCACAAACTGAAGTAGGTATGAAGAAGTAAAAGGAACTCAATCCACACACAACCTTCAGCAGTGATTTTTCGGATACAAAATGTATATTTCCCCCCTCCTTTTTTCCCCCTTCCCGTTTACACTTTTTTCCCCACCTTCCATTTTTTTTCTTTCCTTCCCGTTCACACTTTATTTTCCACCTTTCATTTTCTACTGTAATATTTATGAAATTCTGAACATTATCAGAATTTTTTTTATGGGGCATGGCCGTTTTAATTTTGCTTGTGTAGATTTAAATAAAGTCTGTCAAAACAGTACACTCCGAGTTTAAATAGACAGCATTTCGTCTGGTATGTTCAGTAATATAATTATGAGGAATTACACCTTGTAATTGCATATTAAATCATAATAAGGTTATCAGTGATGTTTCTACATGATCACACGTTTTTATTTTCGTAAGTTTTTATTTCAGAAGTAAACTATTTAGTTCTAAACAGTATGAGCAAACCAATTCGAAATGCTTGGAATGAGCAATGTTTTGAATCACTTAACATGGCTGCTAAGCCCACCCCCTGGCTTCAATTCGCTCCTATCAATTCAATAGGCATGTCATCTCCTGTTATTATAACTTCATGCTGGGCACCCATCCTCGTGAGTTTTTCATTCCCAGACAGGCAGCACAGTTTACTGAAGCATTAGTGGCCCCGTGCATGGATTGGTGGGTCAATGGTTCACGGTTTGCGGGCAGGACAAAAGCCACATGTTCAGCTTCCTAACTGGACAGAATGTCTGCTCTACAGCAGCCACTCCTTAAGGTGCAAGCAGATCTTCTCTAGGAAGGATCCAGTCAGTGACTCAAAGTACAGTACTGAAACCCATTTGCACCACCAACACTATGTGATCACCTGTGATCATATACAAGAGCTGGTTATTTGCGGGTCTGCGTGCACACACACCTCCCCTCCAGGTCTAGAGACCTCAAGCCTTGCCTTTTCCATGCCCTCCCCCAAATTTTGTCACCTTGTTTTTCCTTTACACTGGCTGCAAGTGCCTTCCAGCTTGGCCACCTTTTATTGTAGACTCTGCCACAATCTCACCTACTTACAGTTCCTCCCCAGGAGTTGAGATGGGACATTACCTTCAGACAGATATAGCCACCTATCCACAAATAAGCCTGCTTTCCATTTAATAAATGGGCAAAAGCTTTATTAAAGTCACATTTTTAATGAAAAATCCTCAGCATTTTTTTTACACACAATTAAAAATGGACTCTGCTCAAGGAAAAAGCCCTCCAGATGATCTATGAGTGGTTTTCCCTCCAATGGTTGTGAATAAGAACAGGAAAATCAGCTCCTCTTCTGCAAGCAAATCTTCTTGGAACCAAAACATTAGATTGGCCTACACAGAAAGACTCAAGGGATGCGTTTTCCCCTGCAAAGACTTGCAAGACTGTTTGTATGCAGCTCCTGCTTGTAACTCCCTGTGCTCAGCCAGGACAAAGCCTTCTTCTGTTATATGTGTAAGGAGGGCAATGTTTCTACTTCCACCTCCACCGAAAGCAGGCTTCTGCAGATAAGATGCTGCCACAATCAATCAATCCTTATATACCGCTTTTCAACACAGAAGTTCACAAAGTTGTTTACAGGGAAATAGTAATAATAAAGTTAAATACACCCTTTGTCACCAAACAGGTCAGGGTGCCAAGCTGCCAGAAGGGCAGAGGTCTCTGCTTCTCAAACTCATCATGATGCAAAGGGACTCCCAAAATCATGACACTTTTTGCCTGAGATCTGGCAACACAGCAGCTCTGCCACTCATGCAGGCTGAGGCAAAGTACTATAGTTCAGGCTCAGCCTTTTCTTCCATTTTAACCTCTCAGCTAGTTAAAAGTTGTTAACACACAGCCAAAAAGATCAGAGCACAAAACCAAATGATAAGAACTCTCAAGTGCCTGTGGGTACAATGAAAACTGGGAACTTTACAAGTCATGAACAAGCTACAGTGTGCCCTCTCCTTCAATCAACTGGTGCCTTTCCATTATAAAAACTGCTCAAGAGCAGAAGCCTCCCCTTTAACCCTCCCACACCCCCAAGCTGGTACCAGGAATCATCAATTGCTTAGCCTAAAAGGCTGCTATGAGTCAAGATAAGCTATCTCTCCACATCACAGTTTCAGAGACTGCTGTCATATGCCTAGGTAGGCACATGCTTTTGCAGCAACAGGAAAATAGTCCTTAAAGAACCCAGTGTAATTATTTTATTCCCAGAATCATCCCTGCCGTGAGAACTAAAAAAAAATAGGACAATCGAAGTCAACACTGTGATTCTCAAGATCCAATTAAGATTTCTTGCCTGTCAGCAATGGGAGTGGACTTAATAGCTAGTAGGCGTAGCCAGATAAATATAACTCTTACATACTACATGCATGTACACACCATTGAAGGGCCTGGACTGAAATGGCCCAGAACCTAAAATTACCTTGCTAACTTAGGGCTGCTTAGCTACTTACAGACCACAGCAAAATACTGATATCACTACACAGCTCTAGGAAACTGTTATAGCATGAAGTTAACCTCTGCTGGGCAACACAGCAATACCTAGCAAGAGTCTGTCACCCCACTGAAGATAATTTCCCTTCAACCAACTAAGAATATCAAGTTACACTGGTGGGGAAAAACCAGCTCAATCCTGCAACAACTTCTCTACTAACAGAAGTTACACTCCACTATTCTCACAGCATCATGAAGGGCCACTCTGACTCACCCATAGTAAGCTAAACCCTGCATAGCACTTCTAGTCAATACGAGAAGATGTGGCAGCTCAAGAAAACCTTAGCTTTTGAGGAGGGGCGCAGGCAAAATCATCCAGCTCCACATGCATCTTTCAGAGGTACTGTCTACATTAGCTGGACTTCTACCTTGACTGAGCGAAACACCTCCATGTTCCCACCGACAATCCTTTAGTACTGCCACTATTTTCTTCTTCATAAAGATGTTGTCCTAGGGGACAGGAATACTCTTTGCAGGAGTGAACACGACTCCTGGGCCTTTCACACATATACTTAACAGTGGAAAAGCTGCTTCATCATGCCACTCTATAGACGTACATATGTTGATGCTACCACATGGGCACACACATGCACTCTACATCGTGGGCTGGAACCACACTGCCTGGTGTCTGTGAGAAGAAGTAGTGGCAACTACTAAAAACAGACTGGAAGACCTGCTAAACAGCCATGTCATCCAATACTCTGTTTCCCACCCTGGTCAATCAGATGTATCCAGGAAGCTCACTAGGGGGGGCCTGAAGACAATAATTCTCTCCCACTACTGCATCTAAGTTATTAGTATTCAGATTTAGGCCTCTAAATTTAGAGGTTCCATATAGTCAGCATGAGTAATAGTAAATGATAAACTTCTCCTCTGTGACTTTAAGAAAAGCCCTGCCTTGCTTCCCCCACCCACATTAACTGTACCTAGTGGTAAGCAATAGTCATTAACAACCACTATCAGGGAGGCAAGGAATAGGACTCTCTAAAAGACAGGTGAAATAAGAAGTTGCATTTCTTTGCTATGATTTCTTGCAGTTCCTAAAAAGTTCTCAGGTGTGGGAGGATTGCAAGACCCTGTCCAAGATTAGGCCAAGAAGGAAGCACAACTTGAGGTTCCCCCCCAGGAGGAAGCCATTTCTTGAGTTTAAAGGGTGTAGAAGTTAATGCACCCAATAGCTTGATGCCACCAACTTTGTGCTACTGAGAGATGCAAGCTGCCACAAACCGAAGTTCTTAATCAGTCTAAAACAGAGGCTGACATCATACAAAGCTTTCATATTTGCCAGAAGAGTCTGGAAGCCAACTACCAATCCTAATGCCTCCTGGTACTCCAGCATGTGCAGACAAAGCAACAGTCTCCATGTGTGCCCACAGGAGGGATCCAATTCAGATGGGCTTGTAGAGGAGGGTCGTGACGTATTTTTTCTTGTAGCGATGGGTGGCACTGAGCACCATGACACCATCCTATAGGAGAAAGCAGCACAAACATGATTATAGGACAACAAAAGGCTTCATCTTTCCACACTAATGCCCACCTTCAAGACACTAGAAGCAGTTAAAGGCTCAGTCAGGTCAATTCCCTCTTTTTGCTCCCCTTCTCATGTTCTTCTGCATTTTTCACCTAACAAATTTCTCAACATTCTGTGGTTCCTGGGGGACCACTGAGCACGCTCAGTCCACACCAAGCTTGGTTCCCCCAAGTTTCCTTCATAGTTTCCTTCAGTTTCCTTTATAGTTTCCTTCAGTTTAAAAACCTACACACCCTATACACTCATGAACAGAGGTATGGACTGATGGTTGAGCTGCTGGCACTGCCTGAAGCTAAGCAGGGAGAATCTGTGGTTTTTGTTTTTGGATGGGAGATGGATGCCAGGTTGTGACAAGCTGCAGTACCTGTGGTGGCAGAACAGAGTCATGTGGAGCTGATTACTCACCACAAGTGAGAGTTGCGGTGGTGTGTGTAAGAAGGCCAGCCGGCAAAAGAACGGAATACAACCTTGAGGACCTGTCCAGGCTTGACTTGCAATTGCCTGCTGAAGCTTGATGGCATGCAGCCAAAGGACAGAACCACACTGTAAAGGCGACATCTGGGACTGAGGATTAGCGGATCACAAGAATACTGTAGATTTGTAAAAACCCCATTGAAGATATGGGACTAGCCTGCCCATTTAAGCTACCGTGGGCATTGGGGGGGGTAAATTCTTCAAATAAATAAATATCCCTAACTGGCCGGAGTTGTAAACTAGCTGCAGGCAAAGTGTCTGGGGTTAACCCCGTAATTCCTGGCTGACAGACAAGGGGCCACTGCTGATACCATTCCCTATCTCCTGGGGTAATCTTCTGCAATTTCCATATTAATAACGATTACCCCCACCCCTAAGGTGGTTTGTTCTAAAGTTGTTCTTTTTGGGACAAGTAAAAAAGAAACATAGATGGAGGCTCAATAATACTCTTATAGAGCAGCCCAGAGTCTACAGATATCTTGGAGTATCTTTTAATGCTCAGTCCTCATGGACCCCCCATTTGAAATTGGCAAAGCTGAAAGCAGCTCACTCAATACAATCATTATTACACTTTGTGAGAACAAAAGGGGGCAATCTGGTGGTCCCTGCGGTAGAAGTGTTTGCAAGGAAAATTATTCCGCAAATGACCTATGGAGCAGAAATTTGGGGTTATACGAAAACATCTATTTTAGAGTTTTCCCAAAATAATTTCATCCGCGCATTATTAAGTGTTTCTCGCACAACTCCAACTTCTCTTCTTAGAGCGGAAGTGGGCCTAACTCAGATAGAGGCTTTTTGTCATATCGCACTGGCCTTATATTGTTATAAGTTAGCCTCTATGGATGATTCCCGTCTGCCTAAACTTTGCTTCAAAGAGCAACTTGCAAATCCCTCCCGCAAATCATGGACAACTGTAGTCAAACCCATACTAGAACAATATGGAATAGACATGGACCTCTTGCCCTCTTTTACCTCCAATAAAGTTAAGATCTTGATAAAAGATAAAATTCAGCTCTTCCATAAGAGATGGGACTTATGTAATATTTCCAACTCCTTTTTTTTACCTTCTCCTCTTCTTTACAAAACATTTTTTGGCTCAGAGAAATATTTGGTTAATCTAACTCTCCCCTCTTTACGCAAGGCATTTACGGCCTTGCGATTTCAGTGTATGCCGTCTGCGGTCCTGGATGGAAGATATAAGAATATCCCCTATGATTTAAGATTTTGCATTTGTGGTCTAGGTGAAATTGAGGATATCTCTCATTATTTACTAAATTGTCCTCTTTATAATGCTCCTAGACTTAAATTTTTGTCTGACTTCATTCATAGGTTACAGGACAGAACTATTATGGCTCAGGTATGCTGGCTTTTAGCAGACATAGATATTGAAATTACCTCTAAAGTGGCCTTAGCAGCTTTGAAAATCCGCACTAAATCTGTGGTATCTTAAAGTTTTAATTGTCTTTGTAAAGTATGATTTTGTATAGGTATGTTTACCCTTAATGTCTATTGTTTATTTATGTTCTTGTTACCTTTTTTTAATGACCTATGGTTAATACAATAAAATTTGACTGACTGACTGACTAAGGTGGTTTGTTATGTTCTTGCAAGGAAGAGGCAGGAAAGAGAGAGAGAGAGAGAGAGAGATAGTGTTGCCTCCTCTTCCCTCAGATTCTCCTATATGCCTTGAAAGAAGAGCAGCATGCCTGCCTGGGAGTACTACTTGGGAGTAATAAAAGAGCCCGTTTCTCCCTTTCAACAGTTTGCACAGTACCTCAGCAGCATAGCCATCCGGCACAAAAGAGAGCTCATGGTCTGAAAGCTCATCCTGAAAAGAGACTGCCTGTTTTCCAAGCAGCCTGTTTACCTTTCACGCATGAATGCACAATCCTTACACATAGAGATTGAAGAGCCCTGCTGAATTCAGCTCATGTGTTGCAGTAACCACTTGCATACTCACGAGTAAACAACCCTGTAATTCAGTTTCGCTTTCCATAAGATACAATACTATATCTTCTTGAGTGTTTTTGGGGCCTATGTTCATCGGATCTGGATCATTCTGGCAGCGTTGCATTCCTCTCAGCCTGCCCTTTCGAACACACCACAGCACGGCTGCCTACTCATGAGTAAACACACAGTGTGGCTCAGTTTCACTTTCCATAGGACTCCGTTCATTTTCCTCAGCTGCTTCTGAGCGCACTCAAGGCTGAGCATGCTCAGAAGGCTCTGCAGCTCCCTGGTTTACAAACGTACTCGGAAGAGCTTGGCCATCCCCCCATCATGTGATTTTAAGGTATTTACTGGGTTCCCCCGAATATAAGTCGGGCTAGGTTTTTCTAGTCAATTTTTAGGTATAAATTTCTCGACTTATACGGTATATGCAGAGTACATCATGAGAAAGGCTGGGCTGGATGACTCACAAACTGGAATCAAGATTGCTGGGAGAAATATCAACAACCTCAGATATGAAGGCGATACAACTCTAATGGCAGAAAATGAGGAAGACCTAAAGAACCTTCTGATAAGGGTGAAAGAGGAAAATGCAAAAATTGGCTTGAAGCTCAAGATTAAAAAAAAATAAGATCATCAATCAATAAAAAAACAAACAAACCCTGGTGTTTGCCCCTGCTAACTGGGCAAGAGGCACATTTTTCAAGTGGTGTTCCTCTTATATTTAGCAGGGGGAGAGTAATTGTCTGATTACTCTGTTCAGGAGAGATACCCCTGAACAGTATCTTTTCTAGTGGCTGTTGCAGGTATTCTATATTTTTTAGATTGTGAGCCCTTTTGGGACAGGGAGCCATTTAACTTTATTATTGTTATTTGCCTGTAAACTGCATTGTGAACCTTGTGTTGAAAAGCGGTATATAAATACTTTTGATTGATTGAAGATCATGGCAACCATTCCCATCACTTCCTGACAAATAGAAGAAATGCAAGTAGTGACAGAATTTATTTTCCTGGGCTCCAAGATCACTACAGACAGTGATTGCAACCATTAAATGAAAAGACTTTTACTTCTTGGGAGGGAAACTACGGCAAAAGTTTAATAAAAAGTCTAGACATCACCCTGCCAACAAAGGTTTGCAGTAGTAATGTATGGCTGTGAGAACTGGACCGTAAAGAAGACAGAGCACCAAAGAACAGATGCTTTTGAATTATGGTGTTGGAGAAGACTCTTGAGAGTCCCCTGGACTGCAAGGAGATCAAATTGGGCAATCCTACAGAAAGTCAAGCCTAATTGCTCCTTGGAAGGACAAATACTGAAGCTGAAGCGCAAATACTTTGGCCACCTCATGAGAAGACAGGACTTTAGAAAAGACCCTCATGCTGGGAAAGATTGAAGGCAAAAGGAGAAGGGGGCGGCAGAGGATGAGATGGTTAGATAGTGTCACCGAACCTACGAACATGAATTTGAGTGAACTCTGGAAGCTAGTGGAAGACAGAGAGGCCTGGCACGCTGTGGTCCACGGGGTTGCGAAGAGTCCGACACAACTTGATAACTGAACAACAACCTGAACTGGGGTAGGGGCTTTAACAGTGTTGCAAAACGTCTTCCTGGGGACTATAAAAATGGGCAATGGCCAGTATCTACACCATAAATGAGGTACACGTGGGCCCTTTTTATCTGTAGGTTCAGAACCTGAACATTTGACTCATAGTGGGTTCTGAACCCACAGTAGAGCCCCACGTAATCTACCGGACGCACCTTCTAATTGCATCTTGGAGGGGTTTTTAGTCCCAGACAGGCCAACACACTGGAGTTGGAAAGGCACTTCCAGTTTCAGAAAAACCTCCAGGGGGCTTTCCAGGCCTCAGGACACCTCTGGATGCAACTGGAAGATGCTTCCCATTGCATCCAGAAGCAAGGTGAAGACCCAGCTCCTCGGATTCAGTTACGTGCAGGTTTGAGCAATGGCAGGGATTCCTGGAACAGAATACCATGGATGCTGAGGTCTGCTCATACATCATAATTACAGTGATCAAGTAGCACTATATAGAATAGATGTACAGTATTTCATGAATATTCCAAACTGACAAAAAATATCCTCCATCTACTGAACACTAGGCATTCTGCTAAAACGATAACAGATCCTCTGAAAACAAAGATTTACAGCACAAACCTACACATACATGTCTACTCAAAAATAAGTTGCATTGTGTTCAATAAGACTTAGGAAAGTATGTACAGGATTGCAGCCTTATCTCTAAATCATGGTATGTTACTCTCTAAAGACCTTATTTGAAAGATCTTATTTGAAACCCAACATTTGCTGGCATCTCTAGACAGAACTAGCAATACAGTGCAGAGCAGACAGGAATGGGAGGAGTGTTCAGTTGGGCTGAAGTTCCAAAGAGAAGCAGCAAGGAAAAGCCCTCTTCTCCCACCCACCCCAGCCAAGCTACTGCAGGCTGCCTTGCCCTAAACTTACCTTAATGGAGAGTGCATAGAGATGATTCAGCATGACATGGTTTGGCTCAGGCAAGAGGGCTGGGTCACACTGTAACAAAAGAAAGCATCAGCTGGGAGAACGTCATTCTCCACTTACGCACCCATTTCCGAATCCCTCACTGGATGCCACAATTTTGTCTTAAGTTTGAGGCATATGCAACAGTTCTTTTTGAACATGCCCCACAGATGGTTTGCCTAGGTGAGCATACCCCAAACACTCTGAGCTTTGTCCAATTCACTCTACCATCCATCTCCCATAATAGTACCCTTTGGACTCCAAAGCTCTCCCTAACAGAGTATTCAGGAACAGGTACTCACCGAAATGTTAGTATCCTTGTTAAGGATGACCTGGAGGAGATGGGGAGGGAGAATTGGTGGAGATTTGAAACGTTCTTCAGCTCGATACACATACATTTCTTGGCCATAAATTCCAGGAGGAGAGCCAGAAAGGTCTGCTAAAAATTTAAAAGATTAGTTCAAAAAAGGAAAACGGAAAACACCAGTTTCCAAGCAAACATCACAAGAAAGTCACCTCGACAGGAAGTCTCTGAGCTTTCCAGGGAGTCCACCTTTAAAGCATCAAATACCTCGAAGTCTGACTTCTTGACATGAATCAGATTGTTGATTGTTCCCATTTGACTGGTAACCACTGGCTAAAAAACAAATCAGACAGATTGCATGCTACATCCTCATGCCTCCCCTGGGAAAGTCACATCCTCTGAAAAGAAAGATGGTGCACCCCTCCTCCTGAGGCCTTCAGTATATGACCAGCCCACAGTAGCATGGCTAAATTTGTGTGCGAGTTAAAACTTTCCACACTAATCCTGCTTATGCTTCCAGCCGGAGCCCCACCTCCTTGAGAGCTGGTATATGAAAAATGCCAAGAGTAAAGAAGTCCTTAGTGGAAATCTCACCACAGCCATGAACTCACTAGGTGGCTTTAGGTATCTCTCAGCTTCAGTCCATCTGCAATATGATCTGCAATAATACTGACCTAATAAAAGGTAGTAAAGATGACTTATTAAAAAGTGAGTAAAGTCAGACATTCAAGAAGTGCTATGTAAAATTGTGAACTCTTAAGGTTTGCTGTGCCCCAGGTGTCTCACCTAAACATCTACTCTCCCGCCCTCAACAATTCACCTAAATTGGTTAACGGCAAACATACACTACCCCACTGAAAATAATGGGGCTTCCTTTTGAGTAAACATGTACAGGATTGTGCTATGCATATCCAAAAGACAGGAAATGCCCAGTTTCTCATATCTAGTTATTTTAAAAAAGAGAAACTACTTATATAACATATAAGCAGGCAAGTATTAGATTACTATTCACATACAGAGAACAAAAATATAAAAATACTGCAGCTCTTTAAATTATCCAAGTTCATACTATCAATCAGAATTGCTGCAATCTCTCTATTCTAGAAACACAGGATTAACGGAGAGTCAGGATAGTGTTCAGGTTCTTACAGTGAACTTAGACCTAGGAGATCCAGATTTGAGTACCCACTCAAACAAGAAGTTCCCAGTCACCATCTCTCAGTCTCACCTACCTCACACGGTCATTGTGAGGACAAAAGGAGGGAAAACACAATATACACCATCCTGATCTCCTTAGAGGAAGGGTTGCATAAAAATGTGAACAATAAATTCAGAATTTTTTTTAAATTGCATGATTTAAGCCTTCTGAATGAGGCATCAAAGTAGCCATCTAATTCTCCAGCAAAGCTAGGACAACTATGGCCATTGGTCACCCCCTTATCATCCTGACTAAGATCACCACCTAAGGCCTTGGTCTCCTTGTTTATACATGGACTAGGGCTTTGGCTATTTCTGAGCCCCAAAAAGGTCTCACTTGTCTCTTGCCATTGTCAAGAGCCACCAAAAAACATACTTACTTACAAGTGTCAGCCTGCAACATGAAATTCTGGCCTGATAGGGCAGGAAACAACAATCCACCTCACTCAAGCCTTTTCACAGCCTTCACCTAATGGCAGAGTAAGGGCCAGAAGGACCTCTCAGCAAACACAAGTCAGGAAGGAAAAGGAATTACCTCTGAAGGATCATGCACCCACTGGCCGTCCACAAAGAACTTGTACTGGTGTTCGCCTTCAGGCAGGTCCAGAATAGCAACAAAGTCATTGTGGCTGAAAAGAAAGGGAGTGATAGTTGTGATGCACAAGGACCAAGCGAGAAAGAGAATCCTATAACTTCACGTGTCCACTGTATGACCTACCACATAAATGTAAACAATGAGAAAGGTATCTTTATAGTCCAACCTGTACAGAACTACAAGACAAGGCAAAGCAAAAGGCAAAAATGAAAACCAATTTAAACATCTGCAGCTTGGCTAAGTATCAGCATGGCTTCTCTCTACTAATGATCCTTAGACTATCACTGGATCATTGAGCATGGATAGAGGTGTTTGTTTCCAATGAGTAAGGAAGGATTACAGGTCGAGGTGTTTGAAAATGGTGTTATTTATCTTAGGGCACAATCCTAACCTGGAGTTAGGCCGGCACAGTTAGGCCAGCAAAGTTTGGCTGGCACAAGGGCCACTATAAAGCACGTTTGGACCACTCTTGGAGTCTGAGAGGACAGCGCGCATTTGTTGCGTCAACACAAAACATGTAGTGCTGAGCGGCACCCCCACATTGGCGCCACACCTCCCAGACTGGCCAGACTGGGAGTACAGCCGTTGTGCCTTTTCTGTGCCAGCTGAAGCCAGCTGGTGCAGAGGAGTTCTGAGGTGGGCGGGAGTGGGCAGGGGGAGGGTGTTTCTGGGTGGGTGGGTGGCTGGGCCGGCAGGTGTGCCGGCCCAGGAGGGAGGCAAGCCTTGGTTTCCGCCATAAGGCTGAATCCAAGGACTCATCTCCATGCCACATGATCCCGATTCAGGCTGCCCTGTCTCCTTGGCTCTGTGCCTGCTATTTAGCAGGCGCAGACCTGAAGAGTCCATAGGGGAGGCCAGTGCCAGACACATATGAGTTCACAGCACAATTATACGTGCATCTACTCAGAAGTACACTGCATTGTTTTCAGTGGGACTTACCTGCAGATAAATATGAACAGAATTGCTATTTCAGTGAAATTAAAGTTACACAGCATCCTTTTTTTTTTTACCTTTTAATCAGGGGAATCTTGGTGCTCCAATTGTTAAAGGATCCTGAGATGAAAACTTCCTTGCCTCCAGCAGTCCAGCGGATGACAGTGGGACGAGCCTGCTGGGATGGCTTGATTGACTCATCCAAGTCATGCTGCCATGACACAAAATCCTTTTCCCCAGGCAGCTGCAGGAGGAAGGCGAGTTATTTGGGAGTTATTTGCTGGACTGATCTACCTAGGAGAATCTTATACAATAGTAGTGATATGGGTAACTGAAAAAAAGCCCACAGAAAAATGCTCACAGAAAAAAACCCACTGTCATAAATGCCCACAAGAAAATTGTCTATGTGTTGTAAGTATATTAATTCATATTAATATAATAAGTACAGGTCCTGATCCATAATATGTGGGGGTTCCAGGAATGGAACCCTCATGGATACCAAAATCTGCAGACACCCTCTCACCCTTCCCCAGGTTTGATGGGCCTAACAATGCCTTATAAAGGCATAAAAATGTTACTTCAGGTTTTTTTGGGTGAAAATTTGAAGTGCCTTTTTTTGCCCTAATATTAGTGGCCATTCTGAGGCCCACAGAAGCCACAGGCAGTCATACGCTATCTCAGAAAACCCTCCAGTTAGGTTCGGAAGGTTCAAGTAGTGCTCAACAGGGTTAGGGGCCCTGCACTAAGACAAATCAGAAATGAAAACTCTGTCGCTAATCAGGCACTACCTGTATATATTTTCAGTGGGAAAACTGACATATTTCCTGACAAATGAATTATATGTTTTTAAAAGAATCTATAATAAACTGAAAGTTCAGTAAATTCAGTTTGTAGAAGTGTGTGTGTGTGTGTGTGTGTGTGTGTGTGTATGTATATAGATATAGATATAGATATTGCACAATTAAGGTGTGGATAATCCAGACAGAATTCTGGAGATAGGGATCTTATGTTCGAATTGAACAAGGATACCATCTATGGATATGTGTATTGGAAAAGGCAGGAGCCACCCCAAGGATAGGGAGTGGTATCAGCAAAGACCCCTTGTCCCAATTAAACCAGAGATTATAGGGTTAATCCCAGGTTAAACCCTTGCACAGGTGCAGATGGGTGTGGCTGATGAATTAAAGCCTGCCCACTGATTGGCCTCAGTATATTGGCCTAGGTATAAAGCTGGGATGAGAGATGGAGAGGGAACTGAAGGGATGGAACTGGGATAGGACCTGGGAAGGTCCTAGTAAGGGAAGCTGTGTAGGTACTGGAGGATGGTACCTGGGATGCAGTGATGGACGGACGGATTGCTGGACTGACGGAGTGCTGCCTGAAGAACTGAGGAACTGGCTGAAAGACTGGAGGAGGTAAGCTAACTGTGGGAAACAGTTGTTTGGCTGCCACACCCCTGGAGCCACCAGCTGGAGGAGGCAGTTGTAGCTGGGACAAGCTGACTGCCTATTGTTTGGTGGTGGGGTATCTTGAGCAAAGCCAGTGATGAGGGCAGTCTGGAGGAGGCTGGCCAGCCTGTGATCCCAAGCAAAGCTGCTGAAAGAGAGGAGGCCCAGTGGGTGACTGACCCCCTCCTCTTGCCTATCTCTGAGGCTGCTCTGTGGGGAAACTAGTTAGCCTAATGTGGGCATTGAGGTCCTTGGGGAGGCCTGACAGGGAATTTGGTGGAACCTAACTTTACGTTCTCTGTTGCAGGACGGGATTTGATGGAACAATATGGCACCTTTGATGAATTGCCAAATATGTTTTACTAACTACACGCATGGAATGCCAAAGTGGGTAATTCATAGCTACCATGTATTTACATTTTACTACCAAAAAAAAGAACATGGACACCTATAACAGAATATTTGAAATAATAAAGCTATTAATTCCAAATCTGGCACCTCAAAAGGTTTTAATCGATTTCAAGAAGGCCTGCATAAATGCAATCACCTCAGACTTGACTGATTTTAAACTATTTTGTCTTGATAAATAAAATAAATGACATAAACAGCAGTAGAAATACTGGTGCTGATACTACTGTTTGCACCAATAATCCACGTGTTTAGAAAGAGATATCAACTAGCAGAATAACTCAAATGGGCAGGCTAACCCTCAGACTCTTATGTTGAACCATGTACCTTGGAGTCATGGGTGCTGAAAATGTTGGGGTCATCAGTACTGCCCACCATGATCTTGTGTGGATGATCCTTAGCATGATGAGTGCTGCTGGCTCCATCTAAGCGGTGAGACTTGGAGCCATGACGCTCCCCAGACGCCCTTTCACTGGCGGTGTTCCCCATGATTGCACTACAACAGGAATGCAAGAGAGAAGACTGTATGCATAAATACACAACCTTCTAACTTAGTCCTCCAGTCCCCCAGAACTCCTTTATCTTCCTTTAGGTACATCTGGAATGGAAAAATGAAGCCAAGAGGTTTTGATAGTTTCAATAGTTTTCCCCTACACACACACACCAACATTTGGCAATTACTATTGCCATTCCATTTGCCAAAAAGTAGTGAAACTGTGCATCCAATTCCATTTTGCATATTGAAATTTTTGCAGTTACTGAAAATCAAACTGCTGTGTTGTAATAAATTTAACTGTCTATTTCTATGATGTATATGACTCCAAAGATTTTAAGAAGCTACTGAGAAATTTTGTACCAAAGAAACTCTGAGCAAAGTAGCAAATTTCAGGAGTCCTCAATAATAACATACCACAAGAACTAAGAATTCCATTTTCAAGTGAAAGAGGAAGCTAAGTTTAAAGGAACATCTTAAACTTCCCCATGCTCCTAGCTTATGAAAACCTACAGGTGTAAATGCGAGTGATAGCTAAACCACCTTCAAACAAATAATCATTTGTTTGTTTATTATATTGCTCACTGAGTATATTTACACCCATCTTTCTGAAGGAGCTATCATGAGGTTTATAGTACTGAAATTGAACACAATCCCAAAATAATGTCAACAAAACCACTAAAATATCAGAACGTAATGATGGAGAATAAAGTCCCGGTAAGAACCAAGAGCCAAGAAGAGGCAGAGTTTCACTATTCAATAAAAAGCTAGTTTAAAAGGTGATTTTGCTGCCCATTTCAAAGCTGGCAAAGACTGGGCCAGCTGCTTCTCTCCTGGGAAGGATGCAATTACTTAAAAGGCCCTGCGTTGTATCAACACTAACTGTATTGATGTGGCGCACTACCAGTCCCAGATTGCTCTCTCTCCCGACCCTTCCTCCATCTTGAAACCACCAAAGACTTTGTGCCTGGCGGGGCAAACGCAAGACCCCGCCATCACCTTCTACCAACAAGATGAACTGTATATAGTTGTACCTTTGTCATGAAATATCTGTAATTGTTCCTTTTGTCAACCTGTCTAATGAAATGTATGTGGCTGTCCCTTTTGTCATTCTATTCTATTATATACACAATTGCTATATGCATAACCTTTTGTGGACAGTCAGCCCTGAGTGATTTACCCCTATGTCCTCACCTCACTTTTATTCGGCCCCCCACCCTATTGTTCCATAGGCTTGCTCACTGCTTTGTCCTCCCTTGATTGCATTTTCTGCATTTCCGTGCCTCTTTGTCTGGCATACTCAGGACTATCTACCTAGCTGGCATTTGATTGTCCCCTTGTCACTCTCTTCCTGCTGCCCTTGATCTTTGCTGGGGTCACCATCCCTGATGGAAGGGGGAGCGAGCAATCAGAAAGGGCCACCAATCAGGTGTCCCAAAATCACCAATAACCAACTATCAATTTATCAGAAGTATTCTATTTGCTGTTTGCCTTTCTCCCAATTTACATGCTAAACTGTATAAATGTCTGTTGCAAACGTGTATCAATACACAGGTCCATGTCATTTTTTTTGCGTGAAATGCCGCTTGCACCCTGTGTCATTTTACTGCAAAAAAATTATTTCTCCTTGACAACATCAAAGTCCAGCTGGCATTCTTTTGTTGACTTCCAACTTTTGGGGTAACCCTATGGGAAAGAAGCACTTGCTTTGGGAAGGTTTAGCTTTGGGAAGGTTTGGCTTTAACTTTGACAGGAGATAACACATGCCAGGGAATGAAACCGCAATTTGGCAGTTTCTGTCTCTTTTCTTAAAGAGACAGGGACACTAGGGAATCTATTTGCAGGGTGATTTCCACACAACAGTATCTTTGTAGGTGATTGCATGTGAAGCAGAATAAAGCTGATGTCTGAGCATGGTGAACAGATTCATAGAGGAGAGAGGTTCTTGAAGTAGCCAAGTCTCAAATAATATAGGGCTTTAAATAGAACAACCAGAACTGTGCCCAGAAATATACTAGCAGTCAGTACAGTTGGAAAAAGCACCACATAACACAGTCTGACAAACAGGCCCCAAAAAGAACCTTGGACACTGCATTCTGCACCTGATGAAGTTTCTGGATAATCTTCAAGGACAGTCCCATATAGCATGCATTCATAGTCCAAATGCAATATAACTGCAGTATGCGTTTTGGAGGGCATGGATTATCAAGCCCAGATCTGCTTTCTTCAGGAAAGAAGGTATAGCTGGTATACCAACCAAGACTGGGCAAATATTGCATCCTAAGAATTAATGCTGTTCCCAGCCCAACTTCCCTGATCCCGGCCGGTCTGGGTTTCCCTTACTGTGGCTTACCAAGGAACCATTGATTGAAAAGAATGCCAGCAGGACTTCGTTGTTGCAGAAAGAGAAGTACATTTTACTCATGTGTAAGACATCAACAAAACAGACACAAGATGTAGCATGCTTCCAAGGAGATTACAGAACTTGTGCCTCCAAGGAGATACAGGACTTGTGCAAATTGTAGATCTGGGTTTGGTCAGTTATACAGTTGAATATAGGGACGTAGTGGCGCAGCGAGCTAATCCGCTGTTGCTGGGCTTTCAACCGCAAGGTTGGGAGTTTGAGACTGCGTGATGGAGTGAGCTCCCGTTGCTTGTCCCAGCTCCTGCCAACCTAGCAGTTCGAAAGCACCACAAAAATGCAAGTAGATAAATAGGGACCACTTCGGTGGGAAGGTAACGGCGTTCCGTGCGCTATGGCGTAGAGTCATGCTGGCCACATGATCGGACAAAAACGCTGGCTCTACAGGCTTTGAAACGGAGATGAGCACCGCCCCCTACAGTCGGTCATGACTAGACCATTCGGTCATGGGGAAACCTTTACCTTTACAGTTGAATATGCAAAATGTGGAATTGACAACAGTAAGTAAAAACATTTGCCCAATGTAATTGGCCATTTGGGATGTGAGCCGTCTGATTGGTTATTTCTCCCTGCTGTTGCCCCCCTCCCCTCTACTGCAACCCCAGGAAGGGTCAAGGAGATGCAGACATAGGTACATTTTAGATTACAATAGGTTGGCACACAAAAGCAGACAGACCAGACAAGCCCTTGACACATTTGATAAGTTATCAATGCAGTTAAGTACCTTCACTATGATTCAAATCACCCTGAGGAGTGGCCAGCTATTCTGATGGGGGAAAACTCTTGGTTTTTAGGCACTTGATTGAATTTTAGGCAGGACTTTGTCATTGCATAAGCCTTTTGTCAGAGACCAGATTTGCATTTCTTTTAAGACTCTGGGGAGAAAAGGTGACTTACAGATGTCTTTGGCGCCAATTCTTCACTCTCAGGATGAGATCCAAAATGGAGTCAAGTCTCCATATGTTTTTGGGACAGGGAGGATGTTCACCCCCTCCTTCCATGACATCCTGGTCTGACCTTCTCCTTTCCAGGTCCTGCATTATGTGCATCTGACCATTGAGCATAGCAAGTGTTCCCTGGAAGGCCAAATTACAAAGCCAGGCTAAGGAGGCTCTTAACAGTTGCTCTTGCTTTTTCCCACCAGAGTTGCTGCTTCTATTGTTGCCAAAACCTCTATTGTTACTGTGCTACATTACAAGGGTCTTCAATGGTTCAGGCTTGCACTGTTGGAGGAAAAGTGGTTTCAGCATGGCTGGAGAGCCAGGAAGGAAGCTTGGTGGTTCCACGTGGCTGCAGCAGTGTGCTGTAAGCCAGGAGAGTTCATGATGGTTGCACGTGGCAGTGGAAGCCAGGAAAAAAGGCAGAGTGGTTGCAGACACGGCTGGGGCACAGCACAGCCAGCCAGGAAAAGCCTAACAAAGTCTGAGAGAATCCTGGGGGGGGGGGGCCTGTTCTCACAACAATTGGATTAAGTTTCAGTTTATTAATTCTCACCTAGTCCATTACCCTCATGCAGTGTTTCAGAACCATCACAGCCGTGTACAAGATGGAAATGAGAGATATCACTCAATCTCATCAGCACACTGGTTACAC
The DNA here is from genome assembly GCA_029204185.1 of Lerista edwardsae. Lineage (NCBI taxonomy): Eukaryota > Metazoa > Chordata > Lepidosauria > Squamata > Scincidae > Lerista > Lerista edwardsae. The sequence continues at coordinate 2,229,773 of JAJKFI010000111.1, read as the reverse complement.
CATACCCCAATTTCGTTTGAGCAATATATCATATTAATGAAATCTTAATACAGTAAACAACCCTTACCCTGATTTGTGACAAGAAGACTACAAAATACTCCAGTGAGAGCTAGGTTTTATTTTTTAAATCAATTGTAGCTTCAGCAACGTCTTCGACAGGTAGAAAGAAACAAATTTACATACTGGGAAGTGCTGATTCAATGCACAATTGTTCCTTTTTTCTTAAAGTGATTAACAACCCAATTCTATGTGTCCAGAGGTACAGCGGCACCAAAATGGTCACTGCGGGACTGGAGAAGCCACTGGAAGGTCTCCTCAGGGGAAGGGGACATTCGTCTGAGCCCAACATGGGAGACTGGATCCAGAGGAGGAGGCCTCCACTGGTCACACATCCCTGTTCCACTCTTCCCACCGCTCAATGATCAGCTTCCTGTCAGTGGGAGCCAGGGCTTCTTTGGCAGCTGTGCTCCCAGCACAGACCTCCCTTCCAGCATTGCTTGCTCCTCAGGTGCCACAAGCATGCCTTACAGCACGTTTGCGACGCCGAGCACCAAGGCCCATAGGATTGGGCCCGAAGTCTTCTAAACACACCTGGAAGCAAATCTTACTAAACTTTAATGGCTCTCACCTCTGGGTAGATATGCATATGACTATACTGCAAGACTTGCTCCTTTTTGTCTACATCACCAGTTAACGTTTTAAGACAGCGGACAGAAGCTTTGGAGACTCTTAAAAGCCCATTCTAGAAGCTGATAAAAGTGCCAATATACAGGGTGGGCCATAAGTTTCCATACGTATGGTTTTTAACATTTTTTTTTCTATTTCAGATAAAGAGCAACGAATTGAAAGCATTCTGATGACTGGGTCAGGAAGCAGTCGCATGGTTTCCACCATTTATGTAATGGAAAATGGTTTTTCATTTAAAAAGTTTATTTTTCCTATGTATGGAAACTTATGGCCCGCCCTGTAGTTTTCTCAAATACATTCCCTCCTCCTTTGTGATAGAATGAAATTCTAAATGCAGCAGCTTAGGACTCAAATAAAATCCCCCCCCATTATTATCACTGAAACAATTTTCAGCAATGCTCAGCCTATCAAATAAACCACCTTATATCCACAGTGTGCCTCTTTGGGAGAAAAGACAATGCCCCTCAAAAAGGTACCCCAAACTAAAACACGCATGGAAGGGCTCAGAATGTATATAAAGGTTTGTTAGGTTTTTAGTAAGTTTGTTCTACCTTGAAATTTACACTCCCCTCAAATCAGTGCAGAAAGTGTGCAGAAGATATAGACACTTTGTACTGCTTGCTTATATTTTTAGATTTATGACGTGTCTTAAAAGTCTAAAATCACCAGGGAAGTGCAGTTCTTAATATGTTATTAAATGTTTGCAGGGCTTCTGCTCTATTGCCTCAGCCAAAAGTAAAATTATGTTGCATATGTCACCATTTACAGATAAATATACGGTATTTCAGATAAATCTGGTTTTATTTAATATTTAATGGTAATAATATTATTTAATTGTATCACATTTAATACAGATAAATCTGGTATTGTTCCCCGCCCAGTTCCTTGCCTTGGTACTCCGTTGTTCTCCAGTAGCGTCAAGATCACTGCTTAGGGCTTTCTTCCCCAAATGTTGTCGAGCCATATAGCTCATTAGTGCTTTAAAGCCAAACGTTCAAACTAGAGAGCTTTTCGCCCAGACCCGAGGTGGGTGAAAAGGTCAGAAGTGATTACGCGGTGCTGAGGAGAGCATTTTGCACCTTGAAAAGGCCCTCTTCTACTATCTATTTCCAAACTATCTATTTCTATTTAACTGGTTCGGAAGTCAAACCCCGGCATGCGCCGTTTCACACATTAAGTCCTGGGCGCCTCATGTTTTCGTATGCCAGAGGAGCTGTTGCCCTCTGAGCCACTCTGAAAGGGAGCCAAGTAGCAGAGCGCCTCTTCTGAGGCAGGCCCCGATTTGCATGGTAGGGATCACAATCCTGGCCCTCCCTCCCAACAACAGCCATACGAGAGAGGGGCTAAGCAAGCTTGAAGCCAATAACTGGCCGCCCAAAGACCAGACTGTGCAAGCTGGCACTACGCAGTGCGCTGCTCCGCACGGGAGAGCTGAATTTCATACCTGGAACGAGGCACGTAGACCAGACAAAATAAGGAAGGTGGCGCCCCCCAGGCGCGTGCAGTGCTGTCCCCTCCCCCACCGTGACGCCAGAGAGTTTTGGAGAGCAGAGTTGAGGCAGCGGCCCCTCCTTTCTCGTCCCCACCAGGGAAGGGCGGGGTGGCATGCTCCACCTGCACGTACGCCTCTATCCTCCGCGCACGCTGTCGCGGCTACCTCGCAAAATGGCAACGCGAACGGGAATATTGCGCATGCGCTCCGCGCCCCACCTATTCAGCCCAAGTTTGACTTTAGAATGCCCCCGGGACGGGCGCGGTTATGAAAGGGTTGCTTGCTTCTCTCCTCTGGCACAACGCGTCTCTTGAGGGCAGTGCAGTGGTGGTCCCGGCTCTCTCCGTGCCCAGGGGCCAAGACCAACAGGGCCGCAGCCCCCCTAATTGCGGTGACATGATTACGTCATGGCAATTCCGGCTGGCCGCCCCTTAAAATTTTTTTCCATAGCGGCTCCTGATCTTGGAAACGGAGGGTGGGGAGCTCAGAGTGGCATGCTTTGCGCGTCTGCTCCTTTGAATTTTTTGAAGAGGTGGCACGCCCGCCTGTCTCTCTCTCTCTCTCCTCCCTCTGCTTAAAATAAACAACGGAGGAGGACGAGCGACCCTTGGGGTGACCGGGATTGGCTCTGAGTGGCTGCAGTCGCAGCCACCCACAGACCTTTCCCGCGCCGCTGGGGGCTCCCCCCTTTTTTAAGCAGAGGGAAGAGAGGCGAGCAGGCGGGAGGAAGTGCCAACGGTGGCTGCTATTTCAGCTACTGTCGGAGGCTCTCACCCACCCACCCCCTCTTTAAAAAAAAGTCAAAGGGAGCTGGTGCCCAGCTGGCTCTATTTGGCTTTTTGCAAAGGGCGGGTGGGCTGGGCGCCCTCCAATTTTTGAAGCCGAACAGTCCCCGTTTGGCTTTAAGGAGGCAGGGAAGGTGTCGAGCCAGCGGCAAATCACCCACCCGCCAGCCGAATGGAGCCGGAAGCTACTGCCCACATCGTTGGGCTTTCAGAAGGGGAGAAGAGGCAGGCAGCGGAGTCCCCGCTTGCCTCCCCCCCCCCACTCCTTAAAGCCGAACTCTGTTCAGTGGGCGGGTGTTGGAGATCTGCCGCTTGCTCATCCACCTTCCTTCCCTCCTTAAAGCCGAATAGGGCTGGTAGCGAGCCGGCCCCTTTCAACTTCAAAAAGTAAAGAGCGAGCGACTGGCGAATATCTGCCACCCACCTGCCCACCAGCCAGCCGAATGGAGCCGGCAGATACTACTACACTTTTTTATGTGTTACAGTGAGAAATGCTAATGTTACTATTTTGGAAAAAGGCAAGCACTTGTTGAAATATTTCTTTATTAAATTTTAAAATAAATGAATAATTACATGACAGGTGTCTGCTTGTTTGTTTGTATCGTCTTTTTTCTGGTAACAAAAGTGAAAATGGTAGATACCCTCCCCTTTATGCACACCCACTTGGGTACACAGTACAGAAAACTAATTTCCTCTGCACCCCTAAATTACCACTGCTTCACCACTCTCACAACACAATCCAAAGAAATTAAATAGCACCAAGAGTAACAGAAGTACTTCCATGCACAACGATGGCTTGGTGTTTAGTCTATGGGCACAATCCTAACCTGGAGTTGGGCTGGCACAGTTAGGCCAGCAATGTGGCTGTCACAAGGGACACAGTAAAGTTTGTTTGGACCACTCTCGGAGTCAGACTGGCCAGCACACAGACGTGCGCCATCCTCCCTGACTCCGAGTGTGGTCCAAATTCTGAGCCTCTGCCACCATTGCCCTCATGCTACTTGCATTCAGCTGCTCATGCGATGCAGTTGCAACAGCAGCAACCCAGCCAAGACTGTTGCCTCTGTACAGGGGCGAATCTACTTGAAAGGGCGCCCATGGCGCCCAATGAAAATGCGCCCCTAGGGGCACACAACGTCATGACGTCACATCGTGACGTCATGACATAGCGCCCCACCCCTTTTAAGAGGCGCGTTCTGTTCGCTGCTGCCGGCCCTTTAAGGCCAGCGGCAGTGAACAGAACGCGGCGGGGCGCCGTGTTCTGTTCGCTGCCGTTGGCCTTAAAGGGCCGGAGGCAGCGAACAGAACGCTGCGCCCCAGCCGCGTTCTATTCGCTCGTGCCGGCTCTTTAAGGCCGGCACGAGCAAACAGAACGCGGCGCCCCAGCTGCGTTCTTTCTGTTCGCTCATGCCGGCCTTAAAGGGCTGGCAGGAGCAAATAGAACGCGGCGGCGCCCGGCGCCCCGCCCCCCTTGAGAAGTGGGAGGGGGCGCCGGGTGGCAGCGCGTTCTCCTCGCTCCAGCTGGCTCTTTAAGGCCAGCCGGAGCGAGGAGAATGCGGGGCAGGGAGCGGGCGGGCCGTGGGTGCCATTTTGGGGGGTGGGCGCCATGCGAACGGCGCCCCCTGCAAGGAGGCGCCCATGGCTCGTGCCACCCCCTGCCACACCCTAGTTACGCCCCTGCCTCTGTAGGCAGCCAGCAGCAAAATGTAAGTCAAGCATGGGCTGCAGCAAAGGCTGGTGGCTGTGCAAACTGCTGCGGGGGGCGGGGGACAGCTCTGGTATGGAGCCAGACTGTTGCATCCTGGGAATGTGAACTCTGGTGTATTTGCACCCCTCCTGCACTCCTTTAGCTACACCCCTGCTCAGGGCAGTATTATCCTATTTAATTAGGCTGAGTAGGCTGAAGCCTAGGGGTCCCCACAGGGACTAGGGCCCATCAAGGTGGCGTGTCAAGAAATCAGCCTAATGCCTGGGTCTCCAGATCCGGCCCCCAGGGACTCCCCATCCAGCCCGCCAACCCTCCAGCTGGCAAGAGACTACAGCCAGTCTGACCTTGAAAAGGTGAGGCTTACAGAGCTCTCCAAGAACCACATGGGGCAAGCCCTGCCTCCAGGGACCGGGATGGGCTGCACGTGGAGGCTGCATCGCTGGGGAGCTTCCAAGCAAGCCTGGGTCTGTTTGAGAGGGGTTTTTTTTCCCCCTTTGGGGCACAACTTAGAAGTGCCTGGCTTTTTGCCCCTCAGGTTTCTGGCTGTGTTTCTTCTGTTTTAGGAGTGGGGGTGGGTGGGAACCTTCTATGCCAGTCTGGGTTCGTTGTGAGAAGTCCATCTATGGCTGGATTGCCTAAGGTTGGGGGTTGGCTGCAAAAATGGGTGTGTGTGTGTGTGTGTGTGTGTGTGTGTTTGTGTGTGTCCTGCAGCCAATCCCCTGCACAGCCCAACACAGAGCCTCCTTCACGCCAGCCGGCTTCAGCCAACGCGAGACAGGCTCAGCGCGGACGCAACAGGACCAGCGCTGCCTGCAGTGCCGGTCCTGTTGCTGTAGCGCTGACGCGAGAGTACTGATGACGCGTCAACACTAAGGGTGCACTAGGATTGCGCTGTAAGTGTGGCAGAAGTTTTCCTGAAGAGTTTTGGAGGGGCCCAAAATATTTGAAAGCCTAGGGGCCCGGCACTGGTTAATAAGGCCCTGCCCCTGTTCCCCCTGTCTAATGTCCTAGCTAGCACACTCCTCCCCTTCGTATTTCCTCTTCCCCTTTGTCCTCCTGCTCTTCCTTCCCCAATCCAAGGAGTGGAAGGAGGAGCAGTGGAGGCAAAAAGGTGGACAGAGATGGGCCTCCCCATCCAAACTTCTGCTCTACAAAACACTCTTGGAAGCTTCTCCAACAACAGTCTTTCAGAGCAAAGGAGGCTCCACCCCCTATTAGTTTCAATGGGGGTACTGCCTTAGCCAGATCTTTTTGAGCCAAAATTTAAAAATAGAGTGACAGCTCCAAATTTGCTTCACATCAATGATGAGGCAACTTGCTACAACTTGGGCAGGATTTCAACACAGCTACATTTTTGTGAAGCTGCTGTCTTCTAAATACGCTCCCCACACCATCCCCTGATCTCCAGCTGGAGACTCTTCTGATTGGCCAGCAGCCACTCCTCCTCCCTCCAGCTAGGACAGGGGTCAGGGAATTTTTTTACTTTTACCCCAAAATATATTTGGATACGCCAACGTTAACCCCCCCCCCCAAAAAAAAAAAAAGAAAAAAAATTACATATTGGAACCCATTGCTTTTTATTTGATTAATTAATGAGCTTAGTTAATGTGATGTAAATATGAAGTTGTAAAGGGCGGAGCAAAACAAACAAAACAAAGCCAGCCAGCCAGCGACGGAACCAGAACGGGGGTAATGGACGGTCGCGCTGCCAAGACACAGCCGGGCATGCATATAGATTCATACGCATGCCCGGCTGTGTCTCGGCAGCATGACCGTCCATTACCCCCAGGAATTTCATTTTTACCCCATTTGGGGTAATTTACCCCTGTTCCCTGACCACTGAGCTAGGATATCATTTTTAGACCAGGCCCCTGGAAATGCATTATAACAAAAGCCTATAAAACAAGAATAGGTCAATGAAACATAGCTGTTTCATCACAACCCATTTTCTACCGCAGATGCGTTAGGGCAACAGTTTTTTAAAGAGGAATTTAAAAAAATTACCTCCACCCAAGGATCTGAAACTTGCACTGTAAATAGTATCTTTATACTATTTACAGTGCAAGTTTCAGATCCTTGGGTGGAGGTAGACCTTTTCAGAACAATAGGTTTTATGACTGTCCAATCATGTTTTCATGGAAGAAACAGGGGCAGAAGTTTGTATTTTGGGGGGTTTTCACTCTAGGTTTGTCTATTCATAGCCCCCACCCCCCCCAACTGAAATGAAAGTTCCAGTTTTGGCTTCTTTTGTTAGGCCAGAGACTAATCTTTGTCAGTGAGTCAAAACTTATGTTTCAGGTACAAATAAGCACCTGCAATTATTTTTTGAAAAACTGTTGCTCAAACGCATCTAATTTTGTTTCCCGTCTATTTGCATCCAGACTCTTGTCCTTTTCATTTTCTAGACTAACAGAATGACTACACAACTCCTTATCTTTTTCTTAACTTTTCTGGAGTGAGGTCAGCTTTTTTTTTTCAGGAACTCCATAGGAAGTGATAGCACCAAAGATAGTGGCCTATCTTAGTCATAAAAAATGAACTATTTTCCTGCCCATAGATGCTCAAAGGCATCAATTTCACTTCAGGTATATGGGGAAGCTGTAACATTGTTCCAAAGTCAGGTTTCCTAAAGACAGGCCCCTTGAAAGTGTTGCCAAAGTGAAAATTCAGAAATGTTGCGCCAATGCATCTTTGGTAGAATATGTTAAGGGACTATAAAGCGACTCTTGCTTTACTCCAAGTATGGCCTTCACTGTGTGGCCTACACAGCCTTAGTCAGAGGCACTCACTTCTGTGCCAGTTATAAAGCAACACAGTAGACCCGTTGCCAGCGGCAGCATTCAGCCGGTACGCTGGGCGAGACTTACCTTTGATGCAATTTGCATGGGAGATTAGCATGTGCCTGCCCCCCAGTGAAATAGGCAAATTGGAAGCATTGCATGATGGTCTCGGCTCACATGTGGCTTTTTCAGACACTGACTCAAATTTTTGAATGTGGAGACACAGGGATTTCAAACTGAAGTCAGCAAACGTTAAGAACCAACTACCAAAAAAAAACTAAGGCTAAGCTCACCGTGACCTTAAAAGTTATGATTAAAGATGCCTTGGCACTGGAAAGATGTTTTGAATGGGTGGGGGAAGGTCTGTACTACAGATGCCTTCATGACCTGCAGAGCACTGGTCTACCCGTGGCTGGTCCTAATGGGTAGACCTAATGGGTAGACCTGGGCTCCGGAGGCCAGGTCTACCCGTGCAATGTTGTGGGGGCCAGTGGTGCCCCACCTAGATGGCCCCAAGACGGTGCCCAGGGCTTGTGCCCCCCCCAGTCCCCCCTAGATCCACGACTGCCTCCCAATAGGGTTCTTTAAATCTGCGCCTGCTGTATAGCAGGAAGCTGCATGGCCCAAACTTATCAGTGAAATCAGATCTTCAATATATAGTTTGAGTGTTGACCTAACTTTCGTATTAACTCTTGGAGAGGAGATACTACAATCAGGGCCCAACTCTTCGTTAAAATCACCACATATAAGCAAAAAATGATAAACCAGTGCTTCCCAAACTCCTAAAAGGGAGTTGAGAGCTCTGTAAGACTTCGTGTGGTGGGGAAGCAGAAAGGCAGCTGCCCTTCTCACACACAAACATTGTTACCTGTGCAGCTGTGCCAATGGGAGAGATGAAAGGCTTGGGGAAATGAAACCAGATATTGTACTATTGCAAGAGACACATCTTATGACTGAAGAAAAAAAAATATCTTGATTAAAAAGTGGGTGGGAGAAGCTTATCTTGCAGGTGACTCTCCCAGTTCAAGAGGCATTGCAATCCTGATTCACCATTGATTATCACTTCAAGTCCAGGTAATACCAGATGCAGAGGGTAGAGCCAGCAACAGTCTAGTTTGTTCTAGAGTTCTTTGCTGCATTGCCATTGCCTACAGGTTGCTCCGCCTCCCACTCAGTGGAGCTCTGGGGCCCCCAGACACTGTTGAGAAATAAGTGTGTGTAGAAGTTGCACATCACTGTCCTCCTCCACCCACCACCCCACTTCTTTGTATCGGAGAACAGCCCTTCAGTCTTTGAGTTTCCTGGACATATTGGCAGTGACCTGCATCACTGACTGCTCACTCCCCTTGTGGTCCCCATTCCATGGGATGGTCAAGAGTCTCAGTTGCAGCAGCTGCTACATACACACACTTCTTCTCCTGTATCGTCTCCTGTGATCTGGCTCAGGTGATGTTACGGGGCCTCCCCACCCTCTTGGTTCCCTCTCATGTCTAATATGACTCTCCTCCAGTGTGTCAGAGTTGCCAGGCTGAGACTGGAAATACCTAATTCCCTGCCTCTCATTAGTTCAAGTGCACACACTGGTGGCTCAAGCTCTGAACACACCTTGGCACTGAGCCTTGTGACTTTGTCTCCCTCTCCCCTGTGCTTGAGGTACCCTTTATTCCATGCCAGTGGTGGTCAAGTGCCCTGCCCACCCACCAGCCACGCTTGCAAAACTTGGGGCACAGCACATCATGTGGATGACCATCTCTACTTCTCCCACTGGCACATGTGACAATGTATGTAAGTGAGTAAAGTAGGGAAGCAAGCAGGCAGCATGGTGCTATTATTGGTACAAAGCCTTGCTTTGTGGGTGTTGGTGCTCTGGGGTCCCCAGACAGAAGGACAAGACACCACCTCACCAGCGGTGGAGCAAGTGGTGCAGGTTCACAACCTCACATTGAAGTTTGTGGACTGTAGGATATTTTGAAATATGCACAGGACAGATGGTTGAAATGTAGGACATGTCCTAGAAAAAGAGGACATCTGGTCACTTTGCTTCTACAGCAGAGAGAGGTGCAGCCTGCTCCACTTCACCACTCCTCTCGTGGTGGGCCTGGCCATGTTGAGTGCAAAGTGCCTCCGTATCTACTTGCCTGCCCAGGGATGGACAAACCTACCCTTGTGGGAAGGGTGGAGTGACTCTTTGGCAGTGGTGCTGCTGTTCGAGCCACTGCTACCCACTTGCAGTGGACAGCAGCAGCTACTTCACATAGCCAGCGAGCTAGCTACTCTTGCTCACTGGCTGGGGTTCCTTTGGCTTCCATCCAGTTCACTCACTCACTCACTCACTCACCCACCCACCCACCCTGAGGAGGAGTTTGGTCAGCCCTGCCTCTGTTGGCCCATAGACTGCCTGTCATCTTCAGTGAGGGCCCTGTGTGGGAGGGAAGAGGAGGAGGGACACCTACTGCTGAGCTGTTGAGACTGCTCGTGCTATTGCTGCCAGACTCGGCATGTGAAGTGCTAGCTACCTCGGTTTGTGTAGCTGCAGTCTGCTCGTTGTCACATCGTCACACCTGAGGAATGAGAAGGCTGGAGCAATCCCTCTCGGCACTGCATTGCCATTGCCTACAGGCTGCTCCGGCCTGTGTGTGCCTGCCTGGCCCATGCCAGTTCTTCCTCACCCCACCTGTGGGGCGTGCCTACTTCACACTATCGGCTGCAGTGTGCTGCATATCTCTTGCAATTCTGCTCCTCCTCCACAGGAGGGAGGGAGGGAAAAACAATAAGTCTCACTGAATGACTGGCCAGCCAGGACTAGTTTTTTTCTCTCCTTTCATTCTTCTATATTTTAGCAGTTGTGATACGAACAGAGGGCAGGGGGAGGTTTTGTTGTGAGGTTTTTATGGAGCTACTCAAGGTAAACCATGCGTGCTCACTTGCTCATTCGAGGTCAGCCCAGATTTTGTGGGGAAAAAGGTCTCACTGAATGACAGGCCACAGCTGGGACTATTTTTTCCCCTTCTGTTCTTCTTAGTGGGGATGTGAAGAAGGGGGCTTGTGGTGGCCAGTTTCGTATGGTGCCAAAGGTTCACTGAAGTCGTGGGTGCTCGCTCAAGTAACAGCCACAGGTCACCCAAGCTTTGGGTTTTATTTATATAAATGAAGTGGTGGTTCAGTGGAAGGAGTGAATTCACTGTCAGCAGTGCATTGCTGGCCTGCTGGAACGTTAATGTTAAGTGTGAAATGACAACTCCGACAACAACACCCTCGGCACCTCCCATTTTTGACCACTTGTAGTTGTGTGTGTACATGCACGCCTAACTCCACTACAACTCATCACAAAAATACTTGGGAATTAAGTCAAAATGACTCATGAAATTCCATTGGTGGAGTTGCCACGGGCTCACACTAGGACTCATGCACGAGTCAAGTTGTGTGTGTGTTGCCACTTGCCAATGACAGTTGTTATTGAGAACTTAAAAGCATTGGCTTTTTGGCTGTAGGTGAAAAATGATTTTACACTTTTGAATGGATTTCAATGCACAACATATCAGAATGAGCTGTTGAGCCTATGCCTTGTAAAGGTTCCTCCAGTGGTGCTCAGTGTGGATCAGGATTTAAGGCTGCAATCCTATACACACTAGGAGTAAGCCCCATTGACAAGTTACCCCTGCTAACTGGGCAAGAGGCATTCAAGTGGTGTTCCTCTTATATTGAGCAGGGGGAGAGTAATTGTCCCTCTTCACTCCAGCGCAGTCTTTCTAGTAGCTGTTGCTGGTGTTCTGCATTCTTTTTTCAGATTGTGAGCCCTTTGGGACAGGGAGCCATTTAACTTTATTATTACTATTTGCCTGTAAACCGCTTTGTGAACTTCGTGTTGAAAAGCGGTATATAAATACTAGTGATTGATTGATTATAACAGTTGCATTACTGGGAGGGGGGCAAATGGCTAAGTTTTGCAGGAGCCTGAGTTCTTGTGTAACGTGGCCCCTCCCCCTCATCTCCAGAGACAATTGCAGTTCAGAGAATGGCTTAGAGGCTTTGCTTTCCGAGCCACTAATGGCTGTGGAGGCAAGGGAGAGGGCCCATATTACACAGGAGCTCAGGCTCCTGCAAGACAGCATTTTGCCCTCCTGTAGGAATGCCACTGGACTATAATAGGACTCCTGAGTAGACATTTATACAATTGGGCAAACTAGTACCAGCTGGTTGGAAGGGAACCTCCAATATTTGAACTCCAATGGAAAAGCATCTCCACCACATTTGGAAAAAAGTCCGCCAGCTCTTGGGGCCCAATTCTAAGCCCAATAGCACCATTACTAAACACCTATTGCTGGCTCTGGGTGTCGTGAATATGCCATAAAGCACATTTGTGGCATCTGGGAAGGAGGGAGTGCTAGCACTGAGCCTCACTACCAAGAAGACATTGTCAGAGCAGCCAGTGGTACGTTTCATTCAGCAGCGAGGCCTTTTGAGGTGGAGGACAGGTAGAAGGGGACAGAAGTGGGTGGGGGAAGGGGAGGTTCAGGCCCAGGAGGGGGGCAGAGAACAGCAGCAGCTTCTGCCACTGTATCCTGTGCTCCTTCCCTGGCCAGACACCCCAACATGGGCCTCCTCAATTCTAAGACCACTCAATAGTGGGGACAGGAATAGAGGTGACCCGTTGCCACTGGCTGCAGTCTATCCTGGGTAAGAGAGCAAATGCTCCCGTACTCAGAGGAGACCTGCAACAGCTTCCCAACACCTAGAGGATTCAGTGGTAGCCATTTTGGTGCCACTGGAGCCCTGGGCACCAAAAAACATAAGATTGGGCTCCAGCTCTGAAAACCTGCCCTGTGAAAGGGGTATACAAAAATGACAGAGAATGGCCATTGGAGGACACCGATTCCTTCTGCGTCACCCCAAGAAATCATTAGAGCCACTCCTCCTGCCCCAAGCTAATTGTTCATGAAGGGAGTCCAGCAATCAAGAATGATCAAGTGTATCAAAGGCAGCAAAGAGGTCAAGAAGGAAGGGTAACAAATACAGGTGTTTTGTGTCACAGAGGTGGGCTTTCCCCCTCCCTCCTGCTGCATCTTCACAGGGGAATTGAAGGAAATGGGGATGCTGCATTGAAGTCGGATGGTCTGAGGTCCAGGTGCTTTGAAATGGAAATGTTCTTTCCTGCAGGGTCCATTTTGAAATAAAGTGTGAAACTGTTGGAAATTAGTAAGAGTCATCTGTCCAGCTAGAGGAGAAAAACTGCCAAATCAGACACCAGAGTGGAACAGTCTGTACTGCCTGGGAACCAGAAGGGAGGAACTCACAGGTGGCTGTTATCTGATGAACATGGGAGCTGCAAGGGTGCCCAGCTGTTGCCAATTTGGAATTAGAGATCTGACTAGAACCAGAGATCTGATTAGAAGAAACCTACTGTACATGCCATGGGATCACAACTCAACAGAAATTAAGACTGTTTTATTAGACTTGACCAGAAGGGGTTTAGCTATATAAGTGGAGATCCTATAGAGTCTGTGCTTTTTCCAGTGCGATGCTCTGCCTATTTGAAAGTTAGTCGAGCATAGAAATTTTCATCACATAGTTAATTTTATTGTTTTGCTACTGCCGAAACACACAGTGACTTTGAGTCACTCCTATTACATGAACAGACAAGGTATTTCATCTATTTACACTGCAGTACATTTTGATTTCCAGAGAAGTTCTGAGTTATACATTTGCTCAAGGCTGCAAATTAACAGTCATTAATGCCCTAAGACATCCATTTCAAAGGGAACTAGTTCTAAATCATAACAGGTTGGCATTAATCATAAGTCGAGGTGTTTGTTTTTGGTGAATAAGATTGGATTATAGCTTAGGTTTTACTGAACAGAGGCTTACCTTACAGAGGCTTACCCAGTGGTGGAATTCAGCCAGTTCTCACCAGTTCTGCAGAACCGGTTGCTAACTTATTGATTTACAAAAAGTAGTGCTGTAGTAAGAAGCAGTACAAAGAAAGGAGGACATAGAAACGGTTGTTAATTTATTTGAATCCCACCACTGGGCTTACCTCTGAGTTAAATAAATAACAAACAACTCTAATTATTAAGCTATTGGAGGCATGTATGTGCAAACCTTCCATGGCAGTCTCTGGGTGGAGTTAAACAGAATGAATAGCAAAAGGCACAAAATTTAAAAGACGCAACCAAAGAATTCAGACTATGTTTAGTGTACGATGTGCCCCAGTATCCACTGATTCAGTGTCCAGGGTTTCAGTTATCCACATACACCATGGATACTAAGAAGCTTATTAAAAAGATAGGGGGACATTAAACAAATCCTTTTTTTACCTTGTGGCAGCAAAACCACCGATGACCCCCCTATCTTAAAAAAAGGCATTGCCAGTATCCATGATTTCAGGATACTGAAATCCATGGTGGATCCATGGTGAGGTCCTGAATGGAACCCCAGTGGATACCGGGGCATGCATGCATTTTGGGGTTGAACAATGTGGACTGTTAGGACAAATAAGCAAAAACTGCAGCAACAAGAGCAATAAGGACAGCTGGCTTAAACAAGTCGAGGGCCATAAAGGTGTATCTGGGTAAATCGTCAGTGGGTCTAGTTCTCAATGGCTTCAGGATTCTATCACGTTGGGTCAGGATAACCTTCCCAGCTTCATCCCATTTCCCCGGTCCTTGCAGGCGGTACTGGTATGCTGTGCATGGCCCAAAGAAAACCTCCCAGGCCAGCTTTGGATTTGTGAAGAATAGTGACCATACGTTGGGCTTTACGCCTATCAAAGAGGCCACTTCATCCATGTATTCGATTAAATCCACTTGGATGGTGTGACGCGGGCTTTTCACATACCTGAAAGAAAGTAGAAGTTTGCTTGCTGCTTGAGAAAAACTGCTACACACTGTAAAGGACATGTAGGATAGGAAGTCTCCTTGAAGGGGTTTCTCCAATGGTATCAATTTTATCATAGCTCCATTTCAGAACCATAACCAGCTCAAAACAGCCAAGGGTGAGGCAACATCACCGTGCCCCTAGTGCTGCCACCTCGCCCCCGCCAAATCCGCCAGCTCCCAAAATTTAGGAGCAAACTGGATGTAACGGAGGGTGGGTGGGGCGAAAAGCATGGCACTTTTTTTCCTGAACTGCATACCACCAGCACCCGCTGCGCCCACTTCCACTCACTGCAGCACAAGTACATATCTATTGAATTGCAATTCCTGTGGTAAATATAACCACACAAGGGAAAGCTTCAACCTAATGCAGAGAGCTTGCACCACTGAGCTTCAACATTTCCACCCCGAACACTGATTTAACCCAGTGGTGGCATCTAAATGATTTAAGAACAGGAACTCACTTTTGATTGGCATGTGTCAGGACCCGCCCACTGGAAGTGACATCATAAGCCAGAGGATGGCAGAGCGCAGGTCTACCTGCGGCTGGTTCCTAGCCAGCAACAACGTCAGTGACGAGTGGGTGGAGCCAGCCAGTTCTGTACAGCACCTGGCGCCTACAGAACAAAAAGTGAAGAATTCCCCCCTCCCCAATTGCAGCTCCAATAGCGATGGGGACAGTCTCCCAAAGAAGCCTAACACCCAGAGCGCCAGTGAAACACTCTGGACTGGAGAGACAGCAGCTTTGGCAGCAGCCTTTCCTTGGTCTTTGCGGCTAGGCGAGGTGGAGTTATTCAAAATTGCCAGGGAAGTTGAAAATTGGCATGGGGGCAGCAGCTTCGAAGCCGAGGCTGGCTGAGCAGAATGAGGCAGGAACCTGTGGAAGGGGCTGAGGGGCAGCACCACTCCGGACGGCACCCTTGGGCGCTTCCCCACACCAAAGCCTGCTTATGCCGGGCAGGTCAGGAGGGCAGCTTCAAAAAGTCCCAGCTCCCCTCTGTCCCCTCCAGGGCCCCTCTTGATTCGCCACCGCATCCCCAGGATGCCCCTTCTCCCCAGTGGGCTGCAGATTCACCAGAGCGGCTGCTGACTCCACGTGTGTGGCTGGAGGGAGCAAGGAAGGGGGCTGTGCAGGACGGGACTTCCCCACTGCAGCCCTTCCCCCTTCGCCCCCCTAGGAATCTGGAGTCGCTCCCTTTAACCCTCTAGTGTTGGCCAACCAAGAAGAAAAGCTCTTTGCAGAGGAATTGGAAGGGGGAGGAGGGAGAGCGAAGTGGGCGGAGTCAGCCCTAATTTTAACAAGTGAACCAAGAAGCTTTAATCACTGGAGATGCCATGACGTCACTGTCTTTACGCTTCCGGGTCACACAATATGGCTGACTCAGATCATGCCGCGAAGAAGGAGGGTCGCCGCGGATTCACGAATAAAAATCTCCCTGCACGCATGTAAAAGTTAATTTCAACGTCTTTAAGCATGCCTGCGTGTTCTGCATACGGGTGTGCGAATCGCTGTACGAAAAATGGGATTTAATTTCCACGGAAAGATTCATGTATTCACATCACATCGGTTCAATAAAACTACCGTTAACTGTGAGTGCATTATTTTTTGAAGCTGTGTAATTTCTTGTTGTTCCTAGCAGTCTTATTCACCATTTTCTGACACCCACTGTTAATGGTCTAGAGAGTAAAAAATATATATTTTCCCCCTCCTTTTTTCCCCCTTCCCATTTACACTTTTTTTTCACGCCTTCCATTTTCTACAGTAATATTTTCAAACTTCTGGACATTAACAGAATTTGTTTTTTTGGGGGGGGGGGTGAGTGTAGAAGTTTTCAAAAATACTCTTAATAGCCTAGAGGTAAAAAAGAATTCCTCTCATATTGACAACTACTTGTGTCATAAAGAGATTTTAATGTAATTTTCCTACATATTTATCTAATTTTTGCCCACCCTCCCCTTTTTTTCTTTCCTTCCCATTCACACTTTATTTTTGGTTGTGTAGATTTCAAAAAATAAGTCTGTCAAAACAGTGCAATCCGAGTTTTAATAGACAGCAAGTGGCATTTCGTCCGGTATGTTCAGTAACATAATTATGCGGAATTAAACCTTGGAGTTGCATATTAACTCATAATCAGGTTACTAATGATGTTTCTCCACAATCACACGTTGTTATTTTCGTGAGTTTTTACTTCAGGGGTAAATGATTCAGTCCTAAACATTACGAGCAAACCAAGCTGAAATGCTTGGAATGAGCAATGTTTTGAGTCAGACAACACGGCCGCTAAGCCCGCCCCCTGGCTTCAGTCCGTCTGTATTAACTCCATGGGCAGGGCCAGGGGTTGAATACAATCTAATCATTCAAGTTAGACCTGCCACATACCTTTTAGCCATGTCTGCTTTCTTCCTGGTAATATCTGACATCATCTCACTTGCTGAGGGTAATGTTGTAAGCCCTAGAAAACAAAATGACAGTGAAGAGGCAAAGCTTTGACCAACAGAATGAAGACAAGTAAAAAAAAAAAACTGGTCAATGAAGTCAAGAGGCACACTTTGGTAAAGTCTTCGTTCTATCTCGAAGCCTCACTCACTAACAGCAGAAACATGCTTTGCTCCATGGAGGCGCCAGCCTGCTCCCAACTTGTGCTGGATATAGCGCAGGCCTATTGGCCTGCCTGTTCCAGTGTAGGGTAAGATTACACTCACATTCTCTGGGTACATGACATAGAATCATAGACTGTTTGAATTGGAATGGACCTTGGGAATCATTCAGTTCCAAAACCATGCCTCCAAGCTGCTTCCATGCCCCAGTGTACTCTTCATCTGGTCCTGGGATTTTAAATTACTTTAAAGTAACTTAGGTGTCCCCCAGCTCTTTACATATGAACTGTGATGAACCCAGTTCTTAATCAGTGCAGCTGTAAAATGAGAATTGAGTAGCTCTGCATTCTATCTACAGGATTGTGCAGTTAATGCCCCAATTATATTGGCAAATCTACATCAAATTTTTTTATTTAATATTTTTATATTGCATTTCTAGTGCTCAAAGTGGTTCACCATGTAAACTGACAGTGATAAACCAAACACAACTGCGACATCTTCTCCATGCAGTTGGACTATCATTTCTTTGACCTTCCTCTTCTTTCAGACATAACAAAACAACTCATTTTTGTTGTGTTTGGCATCCCTCACCAGCTCATTCTGTGCTTTAGCCTTCCTGACATCATCCCTACAGCTGCCAGCTATACTTCTATGGGTTTCCTTTGTTAACTCTTCCTTCTTCCACTTCTTGCACAAATTTCTCTTGCTCTTCAGCATTTCAGAAAGCTCTTCGGCCAGCCACTTTGGTTTCCTTAGATGTCTTCCAATTTTTTTTCTCATGGAAACTGTTTGTGATTCAGAGCACAATCCTATACAACGCACGACTAGCGAGCCCGGTGGGCCTGAGCCAAATTCAGCGCAGTATCTGGGAGGCTGGAGCCCACATTCGTGCCCTTACCATGGGGGAGCCTCCAGCCTCCCCTTTGCACTACTCGGATCTGCGCCTACTGAACCGCATGGCCTGCCTGTCGGCCACCCACCCAGAGCGCACTCAGAACCACCCTCCCCCCAGCCACTCCTTTCCCTGTCCCAACATGGCACCTCTCTTGCGCCAGCTGGTTTTGGCTGGTGCAAGGAGGCGCTGCACGGGCACAATGAGACAGGTGCTGCATTTTACCTTAGCGCTGACACAGGGGTGCCGTGTGGCGCCCCCCGTATCAGCGCTACATGCACAGCACTGACGGCCTTTAGGATTGTGCTGCCCATATTCCATTTGAAATAGGTGCAATTACTATCCTCTTCAAGAAGGTAAACATCCCCTACAAGCACATACCCTGCAGATCACCACTATAATTCTCTCATTCTCTCATTACCTCTGCTAACTGGGCAAGAGGCACTTCTCACATGGTGCTCCTCTTATATTTAGCAGGGGGAGAGTAATTGTTCCTCTTCACCCCTACGCAGTGTCTTTTCTAGTGGCTGTTGCTGGTGGTGTTTTGCATATTTTTAGATTGTGAGCCCTTTGGGGACAGGGAGCCATTTAACTTTATTATTACTATTTGCCTGTAAACCGCTTTGTGAACTTTGTGTTGAAAAACGGTATATAAATACTATTTGAATGAATGAATGAATGAATGAATGAATGTTGTCCTTGTTGCTTTGTGCTACTGACACACCAGCAACAACCTCCGGACTCCCCAGCACACTTTCCTCATGGCAGGCTAACAGGGGAGTTGGTTAGTTTGACCTCTGTTCGTGAGCTGACAGCTGTGGCTGTGACTCCTCAGACAGCGGGCTCAGAGTGAGCTAGTGCAAAATTCTCCCACCTAAGGAATGTGGCTCCTCCCCCAAGCTGATCCACAAGCCATCAAGGACTTGCATCAACAGCAGACTCCATCTTTTTTTGCCCAATGGGACTCGTATGTCCAAGTTTTCAGACAGAAACAGGAAATCCCAATCAAGAAAGAGGCTGCTTCACTGGCAGCTCTGGGCTATCCAATGATACGCCATCTCCATCAAGCAGGACAACTCAGCTAAGTAGATGTACACACATCTAGTGCTGACAGAATACCAGCTATATCAAGCAATGCCCACTTGCAATCATGGCTCATGAATCATATCATTTTCTGAGAGAACTTCATAGGTCACCGGAAACATCCAGAAACAAGAAGGAGCTTACCCTTAAATACACGCGTAGCCCAGCGAGCCTGTATTTCTGAAATAGGCATTATGGCGCCCAGTGGTTGGATAAGACCAATGATAGCTAGAGTGGGCTTCTCCAAATGAGGAGGGAAAACATATTTATATAGGGAAACCTCGTTATCAACAACATCAACATAGTTCCCAAGGAAGGGAAAAGAGTAAGTGTATCCTGTGGCAAACACAACAGCATCAATGTCTTCTTCTTTAGAACCATCTTCAAAGATGGCAGCAGTTTCAGTAAATTCACTGACATTCGATTTTATTAACACTTTGCCAGAAACTATTGCGCATGGGAGGTTATCGTTGAGAGTTGGATGCTGGCTGAAATACCTGAAAGGTGAAAAAGATACAACATCATAAATAACTGTGCAATTGGACCAGTAGACTCCAATTCTTGGTCCAGTAGAATCCTATTCTTAGAATCTCTTAAGTATCTCTTCCTCATTTCAGAATCCTTTTCTGAAAACCATTTTGTCAGTCTGGAAGAACTCTTCCTCTGCTTTCCCACAGTTCAAAGCCTTGTTCTTTATCTATACCCAGCTCCTTGTGGACTTTGCAATATTAGTTGTTTCCATCAGGATATTTGCTCATGTGGCGCCTTATTCTTCTCTCCCTCTCCCTTGCATTTCCTATTTTGTGTACAGCGTGATAACTTAGGAACTCAATCCTATCCAATTTTTTAGGGCTGATGCAGACACAGTACAGTCCCATGGTACGGGAACAAATGTTCCCTTGCCTTGAGGAGGCCACCATGACTGCCTGTCCACCACAAGATCAATCAATCAATCAACCAACAGGTACTTATATACCGCTTTTCAACACGAAGTTCACAAAGCGGTTTACAGGCAAATAGTAATAATAAAGTTAAATGGCTCCCTGTCCCAAAAGGGCTCACAATCTAAAAAAAGGCAGACCGCCAGCAACAGCCACTAGAAAGACTGCGCAGGGGTGAAGAGGGACAGTTACTCTCCCCCTGCTAAATATAAGATGAACACCACTGGAAAAAGTGCCTCTTGTCCAGTTAGCAGGGGTTTGTCCAGTTAGCAGGGGTTGCAGCATGCGTTTGCTGGAAAATTGCATCAGCACTAGAAAATTTGATAGGATTGGGCCCCCAGTCATATTCTAAATCTATACAATCCACTTGGCCTGTAGTCCCTTTTGAAGGTGGTGGGAAGATTTCTCCACTAATATGTTGTTGGTACAATCAATTCTCATTATTGGCAGACTCCAATCCCATGGATTTTCTTATCTGCCATTAATAAAACTATAACCTATGTTACCATATATGTGGTTTCTTTGCACCCTTCATAGACACATGGAGTAGCAGAAAAAAATTCTGAAAGGCATTTTGCACAGTCCTCATGGTTTTTGTTGTTCTTGCTGCTCTGTTGTCCTCGCAGTGGGGATGTGGAAGAGCTGGTCTCAAGAGGCCTTTACTTCTCTTTGCAGAGTGTCAGTCCTTTGACCCAAGATGGACTTACACCTTCAGGGCGGTTCACAGCTGAAGCCCAGTGTGTTCTTTTGACTGTGCAGGGAAATGGTACTAAAATCAGATTCAGGGCGCAATCCAAATCAGCTTTCCAGCACCGGGGAAAAGGCAATGCAGCACTGAGGTCAGGGAACAAACATTCCCTTACCTTAAGGAGGCCTCTGTGATTAGACTTCCACTGCAGAATGCAGCACATGCCCCATTGCATCACTATGTCAATGCTGGAAAGTTGGTTAGGATTACACCCTCATATACTGTATATGGATTGGGGGCGGGGGGAAGTGCCTGTATTCTCTACTGCCAATGTGAACCCTGATGAGCTCTTTGGTTCTTACTCTTTACAGGGGGCAAAAGGTTCTAGCAGAACAAATGGACACATGGTGTTCAGCAAGTCCTCACTTTAAGTTGTCAATAGGCTTTTGGAAACTGCAACTGCCATAAAGCACGTCCGCAACACCTTATCACTCATGCTGGAGCGGCACTCACTGAGTGCCTGGCCCCAACGCAAGGTGCCAGCCACCGGTAAGCCTGTTTGGGGTGGGTGAGAGGTGGGGAGGAACTGAGCAGTGGGATGAGAGGAGCGGGCTAGTGAGGGGGTCGGACTCAGCTTAGCTTCCACCACTGGATCTTATTCCCTCATCTTGCCCTGGTAGCCTGACCTGGGACTGCTTGAATCACCGTTGGCAAACTAGCTGGCGGTGAGCGGGGGAGCACCACTGCAAGCAGCAGGGCTTTCCCCTTCAGCCTTGGTGGCTGCCTGGCTCCTGCAGGACGCAACACTAGCCATTTGGGTACCACTGCTCCTACAGGAGCCGGGCAGTTCAGGCTGCCAGTAAGGCCGTATAGCAAAGAGGGTCCACAGGAACCCACCCATTAGATCAGTGATAGAATAACTGCAGTTTCTGCAACCGTAGGGTTTTTCAGGAGCCTCACACTAGCAGCTAAGGAGAACTGATTGCACTTCCATTTATCTCTCAAAATTCTTAGGGAAATCTACCCATTCTTACTGTTTGAAGAATGGTTCCTCTTCTGTTGTTTTTGTCTTATCTAGTACAGTCCTCTTTTCTGTTCTAGAAAAGTATATCTCCTACCTAAAAGTAGGATACCTAAATGTACAGTATCTAATACTTCTCCTTCCCCAACCTGTTACTGACATTCAAAACTATTATTAGATGCTGGGATACAGGATCATTGATCATCACTGTGGGGGAGGGGGAAGGATTGAGTTGGGGGACGTTGCATTGGAAAAGAAGCAGGTGGGGTAAACACCACTTGCAGCTTGCATGCTCCATATTCTCCTCCTCTCAGCTGCTGTTCTGTAGGAGCAGCAGCAATGAGGGTCTAAATGCATGCATGTGTTTGTAACATGTAGTTTATCCTTCAGTGACCAGAGCTTCCAGCTCTCTGTTCCTTAAGTGCAAAAAGGGTGTTTCAGACATGCAACATCCCACCTATTTGAATCCGTACAGGACCATGATGTAGAGTGTACATCATGTACACTCTACAGTAGTGTAGATGTAGAGATGTAGGGGGATGTAGAGACACTGCCCCCATCTTAATCTCACCCCATTAACCTAAATGGATGAACAAGCATGTGTGAATCAGTCCATAACATGTCACCTGTTACATAGGAAGACGAGACTCTACTTGATGGTCCAAGACCCAGAATCAGTTGGGATTCTGGTTTCATTTTTTTTGAGTCTCTATAGACTCAAAAGATTATCACATTACTACAGATACAGCTCTGACATGTTTAGACATGAGCTGTATCTGTAATAATGTGATAATCACTACAACAAGAATCAGAATTCAACAAAAGCTAAACTGGGTGGTGCTTGAAAAGCAAAGACTAAGACTAAGTTTTGGTTTTGGAAACATGTTTTTGATTGATTGATTGATTGATTGATTGATTGATTGATTGATTGATTGATTGATTGATTGATTGATTGATTGATTGATTGATTGATTGATTGA
>JAJKFI010000111.1:2176975-2207135 GCA_029204185.1 Lerista edwardsae | reverse complement strand
TGACTGACTGACTGACTGACTGACTGACTGACTGACTGACTGACTGACTGACTGACCTTTCAGAGTCCAAAAATCTCAACTATCAGACACAGAATAACCTCTTTATCCTCCTAGGCTAGCTCTTGACATGACTAATCTTGGGAATCAGATCATGGCACAGAACAGAGTGGAAATTATAGATCCTGGTGCCAGTGGACTTTGCAACATCAAATGCTGTTTAGAGGGCCACAAGCCCATAGGTTCTGAGACGAGGGAAGATACTTGGGGACTCTGGAGGTTCAAAGTAACAAAGGGTGCAATCCCAAATAATTTTCCAGTGCTGGGGTAAGGGCAATGCAGCTCCAAGATAAGGGAACAAATATTCCCTTCCCTTGACGAGGCCTCCGTGACTGCAGAATGCAGCACATTGGAACAGCCACGTTAGTGCCAGAAAACTGGTTAGTATTTCGCCTTAAGTCTGATTGTTCCATAAATGTTATGTAGGGACAGTACTGCACAGCTATACTATACCTGTGTTTAGGCTTCAAACCATAATGAGAATGGTTAAATCTGGCATTTAGACTCTTCTCTATCCAAGCACTTGAAACAGACAAGGGGAAGAGCTGCATTCGAAAGCTATTAGCCCGGGTGACATATACTGTATCTATGGGATAGCCATTTTCACCGACACGACTGAGTAGCCATGTCCCTCGACGAGTGCTGAGGAAGACCTAGGCAAAGCATAGGAAGAAAAAACATTTATTTCAGCAAATAAACCTACTGGGAATGTGTGCTTCCCGACTGATATTCCTTGTCCTGCCTGCCACTTTCTTTTCCCAGGGCCTGCAATACTTATGAGCCTGGCATCACTGGTCAGATAGATGCAATGTTTGCAAAGCTAAGCAAACTTTATGGGCTGGGTCATTTTACTGGAAGGTGGCTGCAATTGTCCATAATGAGCCAGTACAGAACCCTTGTGGATTGCATGCTCCCACTCTTTTTCGATACTCTTTTTCTGCTTTGTAATATAATATAGGTGAGCCCTCTTTTGGAGGACTCTTCTTGGAGTCAGAAAGGCCAGCACACAGACATGCGCCATCCTCCCTGACTCCAAGAGTGGTCCAAACATGCTTTACAGTGACCCCTGTGCTGGCCAAACTTTGCTGGCCTAACTGTGCCAGCCTAACTCAAGGTTAGGATTGCACCCTCGGTCTTACCTCTTTCTTTACACATCAGGATGCTTGTCCATTGTTTGTTTATACTTTATACAACCCATATAAAACTTTACAAATATTTATTAAAACAAACAAAAATAGTTGCAAAAATTCCTCTGGGATTTTTGATTCGCTGGAATTTCTGTATACTTTTGTTAGCCTGGAATCTATTCTCTTCCCGAGAGTAGTGCACCACTCCTAGAGTGGTGCAAACATGCTTTAAGGCGCCAGAATAGGGTTGCACCCTGAATAATATTCTTTTTCCACACCTTCGACATACCCTGAGACTGTGAAAACAATCTTCTGCATGTCTACTCAGAAGTCAGTCCCATTGTGCACAATGGGACTTACTTCCAGGAAAGTGTGTTTAGGATTGCAGTCTGTCACACCAAGCAAAGTTGTTACTCTCTATAACCAAACCTGCTCTGCAGTGTGGCTGATCTCCACAGCAAGGTCTCCGCCTGAGTTCCCGATGCCAACCACAAGTACTCTTTTTCCTGTAAACTCATCAGGATTCTTGTAATCATGGCTGTGAAAGTAGTGGCCTTTAAATTTTTCTATCCCTGTAAACAAACAGCAAAATATTTCAAACTCTAATTGTGTGAATGTGTATTGTACCCCAGGTCTAACTCACTGTGGCTTATTCTGCTTATGTTTAATTCTGCAATAAACACCACATTGTGGACAACCAATCAACACAAAGCATGCCTTCCCCACCAAGTTTCTTTTGCAAAAAGCAAACAAATGTGCTTGAAAACAAATTAAGCTCCTACAGTTATATTCTTTATCAAACTCTTTCTATGGGGGTGGGGGTGGGATAGCGGCAGTAGCATCACTAATGTTGGTGTCACCTCTATGGCTATGATCCCACTCTGCTGTACGCCAGCACCATTCCTCCACATTGAGCCTTACAGGATTATAATTTTATACACAGTTGGGAAGGGTGGCACCAAAAAGACTGTAGGATGATTATCTTATCAGAAAGATCTGGGAAGTGAGAAATTTGGTTACAAATTATCTCACAGAATTGCCAAGTGATAGGTTAAGGGTGCAATCCAAGCCCTGACATAGCACCAATGCAACATCACTAGTAGTAGCATCAGCCTGGGAGTGTGGGTACCAAGCCATCCCTGCGCCAGTCCAACTTGGCAAGTGCAGGGGCAGTTCTGGGCAGGCAGCAGGGAGGTTCTGGGCAGGGGTGTGTGGAATTGGGCAGGGGGTGGGCGGGCCAGCAGGTGTGCCGGCCCAGGTAGGGGGTGGGTTTGGGATGCAGCCATTAGGCTCAGGCATGCACGGAGGCCCAAGTGTGCCCCATGGCTGGCACTGAAACCGTGCCCCCCCGTTGCCCTGCCCCCGCGCGTCGTTCAGACACACCTCCCTTACCCCGGAAATGCTCCATTTCCAAGCGTAAGGGAGGCGTGGACGGGTGGGAGGACCAAAAACCGTGCGGTCTCTACCGGACCATGCGCCATGGCGCCCCACCGCTGCCCAGCACCCCATGGCTCGCGCCATCCAGGGCTACAGGTAAGATACGCGCCTGATTAGGCTGCATCTAAATCCTTAGCCCCAGGCCGCACAACCCCAATTCGGGCCTTGAGGCTTCCTTAGACCTGCACCCATGATTACACAGGAACAGATCTGAGAAACCTATGGGGGAGGCTGGCGCCTCCCCTGGTACAAGGGCACAAATGTGCCCTTGCACAGAGAAGGCTCCAGCGGCCTCCCAAGCTGCGTTGGATGCAGCGCAGGCAGGCCGGCCTGCCTGCTCCAGGGCAGCTTAGCTGTGAATTACATGCCACTGAAAATGTTCAGAGATAATGTATACAGTCTAAATTGTATCATATACCTACTTTTGTCCTACCCTATTCATAGAAAGAGGGACGTGGTGGCGCAGTGGGTTAATCTGCTGTTGGTGGGCTTTCCAACCGGAAGGTTGGGAATTCAAGACTGCGCGACGGAGTGAGCTCCTGTCGCTTGTCCCAGCTCCTGCCAACCTAGCAGTTCAAAAGCACCTAAATGCAAGTAGATAAATAGGGACCACTTCGGTGGGAAGGGAATATCGTTCTGTGCACTACGGCGTAGAGTCATGCCGGCCACATGACCATGGAAGCTTGTCCTTGGACAAAACATCGTCTCTACAGGCTTTGAAACGGAGATGAGCGCTGCCCCCTACGACTAGACCATTCGGTCGTGGGGAAACCTTTACCTTATTCATAGAAAAAATAGATAACATATAATTATCTTTATATATAAGTAAATGCCAAATATACTCTCAATGGTGTGCCCAACCAAACCCAAAAAGTTTTTAATAACTCTTTTCAGTGCATATTAACTCTTTCAATTTTTAGCTTCTCTTAACTTTAACTGAAGTTTTAAGTTCATCCATTATTTTAGCATTAAAGGACCAAAGATAAGGTTGACCAAAGAGAAGGTTTTTTACTTGACCCTGGATGGTGTATGGCTAATTTTTATTTATAGTCAAATGTTGAAATGAATTTTTCAAAATGTTGAAAATACAGAAATACACAGAATAATTTTACACAACTTTTCCGGATGGTGTAAACAAGAAGGATCTCTCCCTTATGGGCTGCAAAATGGCAGATGTGTTTCAATGTAGGCAAGTGTAAAGTGATGAAGTGTAACATGTAGTTTATCCCTCAGTGACCAGAGTCATTTTTTGGTTGGTTCCGGGTTCCGGCTGGTTCCGGGTTCCTGACAAGTGCCAATCAAAAGTGAGTTCCTGTTCCTAAATTATTTGAATGACACTACTGGGCAGGATATAGAGGACTCTTCAAGGTAAGGGAACATTTATTCCTTTATTCCAGGGCTACATTGTGGCTGCATCAACGCTGGAAAGCTGGATAGCGTTGGGCCCTTGGAAAAAAAAAGCAAATCAGAATAAAGATGCTCAAACACTTATCTCTCCCTATATTTACACAAGCTAGCAAACTGCAGCTATGAACTAACTGCAAGCAAAGCCTCTGGAGTTAACCCTATAATTCCTGGCTGACATAGACAAGGGGCCACTGCTGATACCATTCCCTATCTCCTCAGGGTAATCTTCCGCATTTTCCATTACATAGTATAGTGTGCTTTGTCAATTGTCAAAAAAACTAATAGTGTTCCTTGACCATTTTAGCACCTTGTTAGTATGCCATGAAACAAAAAAGGTTGAAAATCATTGCCCTAGTGATACCCCTGGGTAAAGAGAGAGGTCTCACTTCATTGATAGCTACAGGCCATACCTGGGAAGGAGCTTAGTGGCAGATATGGATTACTGTGGTGGCCAGTGCAAACCAGGACTGCATCAGCGATCAGCGATTCCCGCTTTCCATCCGTCTCTATGACAACATCCCACTGGCCAGTGCTAGAGAAGTCTGGGCGCTTTGTTACACTACATACTTCAGTCTGAAAGCAAAGATTCAGCAGGAGAATGACTGAAGCAACATTCAGAACTTATTCCTATTATCTTCCTCAGGAAACTATACAAGTACTGTATATACAGTATTTATAGATAGGGTTACCAGGCACTCTGGGAGAGAGTGCCTGTACCTTTAACCATTGTATAGAAGAGGAAATTTGGGCAGGTGCAGTACATCATGGAGGGGTTTCAAAAGCTGCACCTGCCAAAATTCCTGCTTCTATACAATGGCTAAAGGTACAGGCACTCTCTCCCAGAGTGCCTGGTAACCCAAAGGGCTGCAATCCTAAATTTACTTGGAATGGGAGTGAGACTTATTTCCAAGCATGGTTATAGGCAGGCCTCAGACTGCTCATTTCTTTGACCACAGGTTCTGAACCCCAGAATCAGTGATGTCATGCAGGGGGTATGCGGGGGTACACGAGTACTGGTTCCTAGGATTATGGCTGGCCCTGCCCATTCGCCCGCCCACTCGTCGACTCCGCCCCCTGCAACATTTGAATTTCCTGCATGTTTCAGTTGCCTGCATGTTCTCAGAGCCAGGCAGGCAGGCAGGCAGGCAGGCAGCAAGCGGAGCCTTGCCTTGCCTTGCCTTGCCACTGAAAAATGAGCTGCTCTGGGGTTTTGGAACTGTTGGGTCACTTTAACATGATGCCAGGCCTCCTTAACATGTTCTGGGGGCGCTGTGGAATACTGTTGCAACTGTTGGGTCAGTTTAAAATTGTCTGAGGCCTCAAAAAGGGCTTTTTTCATGTCACTTCCGGCTTATGACGTCACTTCCGGTGGGCGGGTCCCGGCACGTGCCAATCAAAAGCACGTTTCCTGTACTTAAATCATTTAGATGACACCACTGCCCAGAATGAGCGAGGCAACCTGTGATTCAATCTCCAAGATACATTCCAATTAACTCTGTCAGCATTAACTTTAAGTAACATTTGAGAACATATTCCAACTAGCACTTCTGCTAGTTGGGTGGAATTCCAACTAGCACTTCTGCTGCTGGGAGCTCTTTTCACATACAGAAGCATCGTCTGGGAGTGGAATGCGCCTTCGGCTCATGAAGTGTCCGCTGGCAGATGGAGGACCCAACAGTTAAGTGTTAGTTGGGATGCCGCCCAGTAAGCATCAACATACAGTATGTAGGAAAACAAGTGTTTTAACAGCAATTCCTTCTGTACAAGATACCTTGGAAGCTATTATGTGTCCTAAAACTCCCAAGATTTTTTTTGGGGGGGGGGCGGGGAGTGGGTAGACAAGAGAGTTGGTGCTGGTATACAAATTTAGTGTAGGGGGGCCTGCAAGGTAGAAAGGCGACACACACCTATTCCTTGAAAAGCCATGCTGCATTCATCTAAACTTTGTAAGCTGAAACAGCTATTATATGTGCATGCATTTCAATGCATGAATTTGGGCATAAATGTCTTTAAAAATAATACTGGGCACTATTTATTTAAGCAGTTAATACAGCATGGCTCTAAGTAATCCAACTGAGGCACAAGAGATCTGAAGTCCAGTTCACAATCTGTAGAATAAAGGAGAACAACTAGTGGGACCCAAAGGCCAAACTGACCCCAATGGAAGTGGGCCACTTGGGTCTCCTATAGCCAACCTCTACAGGAGGTGAGACACTAGACTAGGTCCTGAGGATGATGTAACTTTGCCAGAATCTTCTGCCAAGAATTAACTCTTTCAAACTAAGAAGCATGCCTCCACACACATGGCCATTTCTACTCACAGTCATCTTACCCTGAAGTGGATGTACTTCAGAAGATCAAAATGCTTGGCATACAGTCGAAAATATTCCATGATTTTGAAGTTGTTCATGTAGTTGGGAAAGTGATCTGGGACGGGGAAGTCACTGAAGGCCACCATCTCCTTGGAGACGTTGATAATCAGAGATTTGTAAATGCTGGCTCTGTTTTTCTCAGGAACCTCCTACAAGGAGGATAAATTTTAGTTTCTCATATATACACTTCCCTTGTTATCTGTACTACTTTGTTCCTGAAAACAGCCTGCATAGTGAAAATCCATACAAGTACAATTACTGTATAACATTTTAAATGCAAAAAGTGCTAACTCATTCCAAAATCATTCCAAGTTCACCCACAATTCACCTTAGATACCTAAAACCACAAGCAAAACGTTGTGTGGTACAAAAAGAAACAAATAGAACATCAAATAAAGTGCTAAACATTATACAAGTTTCCACCTCTCCCACTCGCCCCCTATAGAGGATAGGTTCCTGCTGTTTTCACAGATACCCAAAACCACAGATAGCTACAAATCCTACAAGAAACAGTTAAAAAAAAACAACGACCCCACCCCATTTTGCATTTGCTCCTGTCATTGTCTGTTTGCTTATCCGTCACTGTCTCTTATGTCTCACTGTCTCTGTGCTGTCTGCAAACACTAACAGGAAGCAGGTTCAGGTCTGGAAACAATGGGATGCTACTAGGAAGCAGGTTGGAGGGCTGTCAGCTTCCTCACACTGTTCGCTTCCTATTAGCATTGTGTTGCTTCCAGCCCCCCTCCCCAACCTGTTCCCTGTTAGTATTTGCCAGTAGTACAGAGACAGTGACAGAAGGGCTGCAATCAGAGGTAGACAAGTCATTTCTGTAAAGGGGTTAGGAATTTGTGAATTGTGGATAACTGAAACTGTGGATATGGGATCTATGGATTCAGGGGGACGCCTGTATCACTAAAGCTATTGTATTAGGCAGAGTAGGAAGCTTTTTGTAAATTTCACGTCTCCCGCATTTGTAAGCTTATCACCCTCAATCACATTTTGAGCTCTTGCTTTAATTTGTACTCTTGATACATAGATCATCTTCATTTGTAGATTTTAGTGTCTTTTTGCCACTACCACTTCCCTCTGTTATAAGTTTCATCATAAATCTGCTCTTATTCTCCCAGTAATCTTATCTATCTGCACTTCTACTGGGGTTACAAAATTAAAATCTAATGGGATTGTCAACATAGATTCAATCCTCAGTTATTGGTAGAAAAGATTCAGCTTTGAAATGGGAAAAATGCTAACTTTATGTGATATAAACTCTCCTCAACACACACAAAATTCTACCAATTATTCCTAAAGCTATTTGGAACTCTTTCAAGGGCATGACATTTTTCCACAAGCAGGCCAAACTCATCTCATATGATGGGCTCCAGACTTAACAAGAATTTCACCTTCTCTTTCCACCTTTTAGAACTGTTTTAGTAGCAGTAATAAACCCCATCAACATAATCCTATGTAACGCATTTATGGAACAAGCAGAATTACTTACTTTGAACCTCCAGAGTCCCCCAATATCGTCACTGGTATCAAAACACACAGGCATAAGATCATGCTCTACACAGCATTTGATGCTGCAAAGTCCACTGGCACCTGCTCCTATAATTACCACTTTCTTCTGTGCCATGGTATGATTCCCAAGATCAGTCATGTCAGAGATAGCCTAGGAGAATAAAGAGGTTATGGACTCTGAACAATCAGTCTACCAATCAAAGCCAAAACATCTCCCCTAGGCTTTGAAATTTTTCAAGCACCATCCAGTTTAGCTGCTGTCTAGTTCTGTTTCGTATTACTATTGTGGTATTAGTTATTATTAGAATTTATACCATGCCTTCCCCATGACCAAGGCAGCTTACACAGTAACATAGTAAAAGCACAATAAAAGAACAACAATAATTAAAAGCATCAAGAGCAAAAGCATTAAAACATTAATTTTAACAATAAAACACAAAGGGCTCAATCCTAACCTGGAGTTAGGCAGACACAAGTCCCGTATGGTGGGCCAGGAG
The DNA here is from genome assembly GCA_029204185.1 of Lerista edwardsae. Classification (NCBI taxonomy): domain Eukaryota; kingdom Metazoa; phylum Chordata; class Lepidosauria; order Squamata; family Scincidae; genus Lerista; species Lerista edwardsae. The sequence goes on along the minus strand of JAJKFI010000111.1, from coordinate 2,198,720 downwards.
TGTTGCAAACCGTAAAGCTTGTTTGGACCACTCTCAGAATCTGAGAGGATGGTGCACATCCATGTGCTGGCCTCCCTGACTCCAAGAGTGGTGCAAACGAGCTTTGCACGCACACACACACACACACACACTCTTAAAACAGGGCAATACCCAAACACATCTTGTTAGGCTAATGGCGGGAGGGAGCAAAATAGTCCAAGGGAGCAGTCAAGCTACAACACTATTCCAGAGGTGCAGAAGGGAAACGTCCACTCATTCAAATGCCAGCTGGAATAGGTATGTTTTGAGCCCTCGGAGGGAGGGGAAGTTCTTAATTCCTCTGGAAGGGAATTCCATATTTGTGGTGCCACTACAAATAAAGCTCACCCCCCCCCCAGCCACTATCCCTTTAACTTGGGATAGCAGCAACACTTGAAGGAGTCTTCCTTTAGATGACCTAAGAGGCAGGCTGGAATATATGGGAAAAGGTGCTCTTTCCGGTGCTCTTTCTTTTTTGGATCCAAGTCATGAAGGGCTTTAAAGGTTAATACCATCATCTTGAATTGAGACCGGAAAGGAATAGGCAGTCAGCAGGGGCATATGTAGACATTATTGTGCCCGTGGCACGCAATGAAATTGTGCCCCCCCCACGCAACGTCATGACGTTGTGGAGTGCGGCTTCTGCTGCCATGTGTCTGCAGAGCCAACACACACACACACACACACACACACACACACACACACACACACAAAACCAGACCCAGCCAGGGAAATGCAGCCAGCTCTGCCGGCCGTCCCGTCCCGTCCCGCCTTACCTCTTGAAATCCTGCATGAGGTGCCTCTGGGCTGTCGTGGACATGGCGGGCTCGCGGTTATAAATAAATAACTCATATACCGGGCGGCCCAGGGGAAGGGGAGGGAGGCGAGGCGTCAAGGCAAAAGCGGCGGCTGGGTGGCGAGTGAGGCGCTGAGGAGGCGGCAGTGGCGGCTCTCTGAGCGACGGCAGCCTCTACCACTCCGAGTGGTCCACTCGCACCTCAGAGGAGGGGGGAGACAGGAGGAGGAAACTGCGAGGGGTGGGGAAAGGCGGCAGCGCCAACCACATAATTGAGGGTGACAGGGCGCCTTAAAGTGGCCTTAAAGTGCCAGTGCCATGGCAGCCAGGAAAAGCCGGCAACTTTAAGGCCACTTTAAGGCGCCCCCGTGGTTTGCAGAGCCGGGGGGCTCGGTGGCGGCTTCCTTCCCCGGGGCTGCCATTCAGGCACTTTAAGTACTCGAGTGGCAGGCTGGGAGGGGAGATGCCAGCGTGCCTCCCAGCTCGGGGCACGGGGGGTCGCAAATTTGTGGGCGGGGCGGGGCGCCATGCCAACGGCGCCCCCCACCTTATGGAGCCCCAGAGCTCTTGCCCCATGCTGCCATACCCTAGTTACGCCTCTGGCAGTCAGTGTAGCTGCTGAAGCAGTGGCCCAATTGAGTCAAACCATATAATTGCAGCTTCGAGGGTGCCCCACATACAGCAAGTTACACAGCAGTCCAGTCTTGAAGTGATAAGTGCATAGATTACCATGGTCAGTTCCGAATAGCTTAGGTATGGTTGCAGTTAGCACACTAGTCAAAGCTGGGCTAATGCACTTAGCCACCACTGCCAGAAAGAGCCAGAAAGAGCCAAGAATCCAGGAGCACTGCCAGATTGCACATCCAGTCTTGAGGGGGAGTGCCACCCCAGTCAGAGTACGTAGATGACTCAGGACCCAATCCTAAAGGGCTTAGCATGGGCAGTATGAGTGTATTGCTCATACTTCTGTCATAAAAGGTGCCATAAGGCACTGCCAGTGCCGGCAGTAACTTGTTACTGCCAGAACTGGGCCAATGCCAGCCCCACCACCCAGAGGCGGCTACACGACACCAGTGAGCGGTAAGTGTACAACGCACTGGTGTTGTGCTGATTACAGGAGGGAGGGCGGAACTGGACAGGGGGGGCAAGGTGGAGGCTAGGACCAGCAGTGACCTTCACCGCTGGATCCTATCCTCTGTGTTGGGCCGCATGGCCCAACATGGAAGCCCTCTCGTCTGCACCAGCAAAATAGCCAGTGCAAATGCAAGGAGCCCCGTACGCGACCCTGTTCCTTTATGAACGTCCCCTTCTCCCAAGGAGCCTCTGGTTTCGGTAGGATGAAACGGTAGCCATTTGGTTACTGCTGCTCCTATGGGCACGCGGGCAGCATAGGAGTGGGCTGTCCGTACTTGCATCGAGGTTTTTCTGACTTCTCTGGATTCAGCCTCGGGCTTTCATCCATATCCCTACCACCTCCAGGCAGCACCCAGGACTTCCAAGCATCCTTGGCTCGAGATGGCAAAGAGCGATAGAGTTGGGTGTCACCAGCATATTGGTGATACCTACTCCAAATGTCTGGATGATCTCCCCCAGCGGTTTCATGTATATATTGAAAAGCATGTGGGATAGAATAGAATCCCGAGGCACCCCACACTGCGAAGGCCAGAGTGCCAAGCAGGTGTCCCCTAGCATCACCATTTGAGACCTATCAGCCAGGAAGGAGTGGAACCATTGCAGAGCAGTGCTCTTTAGCCCCAGCTTGGCCAGCCAATCCAGAAAAAATATCATGGTCAATGATACTGAGGGCAGCTGAGAGGTCTAGCAGGACCGGTAGGGACATACTTCCTCTAATCCATAGCAAAGGTAATCAATGATGGCAACCAAGGCCATCTCTGTTCCAAAACCCGGCATGAAGCCGGATTGAAAGCGGTCAAGATAATCCTCTAGGAACCCTTGGAGGCAAGATGCCACCACCCATTCAATCACCTTCCCTAACAAAGGAAGACTGGAAATTGGTTGATAATTGTTTAAGTTAGTGGAATCCAGAGATTTTTTATTTTCAGGAGGGGGTGCACAATCACAGTTTTCAGGATGTTAGCCATCACTCCCTTCTGCAAAGATGAATTTATAAAGCGTTCCATCCAATCAGGCAGACCAGCCCACACAGATCGTATTAGTCAAGCTGGGAAGGGGTCAAGTGGGCATGAAGCTCCAGAGGATCCTGTCTAAATCATCAAGCTATAGGAGCTGAAAGGATCCACAGTAGTGGGGTTTACAGATAGAGTAGGGATGACTGCTGGAAGGGTTGGACCAGAGTCCAAGTTACGGCAAATATGAGTAGTAGTGATTATTACTACAGATATGTTACTACAGTTCATGTTTAGCTGTCTACACATTCAAAAAGTGAAATTAGAATCCCATCAACTAATGTCTCTTCTTCCAGTTCAGTAGATGACCTGTTATGGCACACATTATTCACATATGCTTGTTCATCACTTCAGGTTAATGGGATGAGATTAGAGTGGGGGCAGCATCCCTACATCCAAAATGGCATGAACTGATTCAAATAGATGGGATGCTGTGTGTCTTGAGAATTCCTCCGTAGATGCCGTTCTCATTGGCATCAATGGGACAAGTTTCATGGCAAATAGGAGCCCCTGGGGGGTGGGCCTTACCCAGACTGGAGAATTGACCTAAAGCTACCAGCTTGCCGTGGCCCCAATACAATTCACTAGCCTCCTCACAATATTGTCTAGTTTGACCCTCATTGAATAAGTGGAAAGGCTTAGCACAACTTTCTGGATGCTAACCCTCATCCTGTCCCCAACTGCATCTAGGGAGCACTCCAGGATAACACCCTCCTTGGGAATAGGTGACACAAAGACACAAAGAAACGTTCCTAGATAAGCTTGCTTTGCAATAGCCTGTTACCCCATGAGAATTTTGACTATGAAAATATGATTAACAGACCCCTCATGTTCTTTGCACTGCTACGCACCCCCATCCCTCTCCCAAGTTATGCCAGCTGGTATCCAAGACAGGTATCAAACAGGTTTTTTGAACGCTGTTAGTTCTAAACACTGTTAGTTCTCCCTTCTCCACACTTCCTCAAAGCATACTTTCCCCAAAGTGAGTACCTTCCTAAAGTACCCACGGAGCTGCCTGTCAAAAAGCTTTTCTGCTGGGGAAGTAATTGCAGTTCTCTTGCCTTGGTTTCCTCCAGTGGTGTCATTCAAATGATTTAGGAACAGGAACTCACTTTTGATTGGCACTTGTCGGGAACCCGGAACCAGCCATGGAGCCCGTTAGGATCTGGAACACCCGTTCTGGTCCGTTCCCCCTGAATGATATCACTGGCTTCCTCCATGAAACTAGCAAGGTCCAGCCCACCTGACTCTGCCTCTCTTTTGAGAGGGAGGTGCAGAGGATAATTTGTACCAGGGTGCAGCATCAAATAGGGTGGCCAGGAACCAAAGGTGGGGACGTATAAATTTCTTGGGATCTTACATTTTCCAATCTCACTTGGACTTGTTACCTGCACAGGATGCTGGGAACAGGCCTGAGAAGAGGGTGGTGGGTGGGGTGATCCTTGGAGCCCAGGCAAAACAAACTATGCCATGCAAAACTTCTGTTACTCCAGTGCATTCTGAGTGGATTGTAGTTCATTAAGGATAACTCGTAAGAACTCTCATATTCTGACTCTGAATTTTATATTAACTCTGAATTTAATATTGTGTGGTACTCAGGACCTGGTGAGAGATGTAAATGTTACTGAGCTGTTGGGAAACAGTGAGCATGCTGTGATCTGTTTCGCCATGCATGTCAGGGGAAGAGTGCCAAGCAAATCTGACACAAAAACACTTGACTTCCAAAGGGCAGATTCCCCTCAATTGAAGTGGCTCATAAAAATGAAATTGAAAGGGAAGGTAAAAAAAATCCAATCTCTCCAGGTTGTATGGAGGCTGTTTAAAACAACAGTAATAGAGGCCAAGTGGAAATGTATACTGCAGAGAAAGAAGGTCTCGATTAGGTTCAGGAGGGTGCCTGCATGGATAATGAGTAAAGTTAGAGAGGCTGTAAAGGACGAGGAAATTTCCTTCTGTAAATAGAAGCCTTGCCCAAATGAGGAGAATTTACTACTTTACTACGTTAATAAATCCTTTTCAGCGAAGAGCCTTCATGCTGGCTCGCTTAAATATATTCCCTACTGCGTACCATCTTGGACGTTTCTCTCGAATTCCGCATGATCAAAGAATTTGTTTTTTTTTTTTCATACTTTTCCTGATTCCCTTCAACATATTCTTTTACATTGCCCTTTTCATCACTCTCCTCGTGTTTTTTTTCTTCAACCTATCCTCTCTACTCTTTCCTCTTCTGACACTATATCTTTTCTCTTGTGCGATCTTCAGCCTGCAGTCACACTGAAAGTTGCTATGTATTTGTCTGAAATTTTAAGGATCATCAACTAGGTTATGTTTCTTTTGATATGCCAATAAAGGTTTTTGAATGGAATGGAATGGAGAATAAAAAAACACAAACTCTGGCAAAAGAAATGTAAGAAGGCAATACGGGAGGCCAAGAAAGACTTTGAGGGATGCATGGCAAGCAACATAAAGGGGAATAATAAAAGCTTCTTCAAATATACAGGGTGTCCACAAAGTCTCTTTACAATTTCAAACTTGTATTACAAAAACAAATGAAGAGATACATGTATGGAAATATACAATATTAGGAGTATATATTGAAGTTTATTTTGCATCAATTAATAAACCTCTATATGTGCACCATTGGTTGCACGCAGCACATCAAGGTGATAATCGATTTCCTGCCATATTCGCTGTAGCATAGTCTCATCAATGGTGGCAACAGCCAGTAATGTCCCATGTCTTTGTTCTGTACACGATGTCTGTAACATCGCTCCACAGAAAGAAATCCAGGGGCGTGATATCATTAACACATCTCATCATTTGCATTTTTCATCATTTTTTGCAATTGTAAAGAGACTTTGTGGACACCCTGAATTAGAAGCAGGAAACCTACCAGAGGCAGTCAACCTGCTGGACAGTAAGGAAGGGAAAGAGGAGATAAAGGGAGCTTGGAGATTGGAGGGAAATTAAGTGAGTAATTTGCATTGGTCTTTATGGCAGAAGAACTCGGGCAGATACCGCTGCCCAAATGACCCATCCTGACTATTGAGAGCGCAATCCTTACCTGGGGTTAGGCTGGCACAGTTCGTCCAACGAAGTTTGGCTGGCACAAGGGATACTGTAAAGCATGCTTGGACCACTCTCGGAGTTAGAGAGGCCAGCACACAGTACCCCATCCTCCCTGACCCCGAGAGTTGTCCAAACACGGTTTATGATGGGATGGATAAAATGGATAGAGGGATGTTCTTTTCCCTCGCTCACAACACCAGAACCAGGGGATAGCCACTAAAATTGAGTGTTTGGAGAGTTAGAACAGATAAAAGGAAATACTTTTTTCCCAGCAGGTAATTAATCTGTGGAATTCCTTGCCATAGGAGGTGGTGATAGCATCTGGCCTAGGTGCCATTAAAAGGGGATTGGACAGAGTTCTGGAGAAAACGTTTATCACAGGCTACAGGCCATGATGTTTGGTGTAACCACCTTACTTTAGAAGTAGGCTACTTTGGAATTCCAGATGCAGGGAAGTGGCAATAGGATGCAGTATCAAGTTGTCATGTGTGCTCCCTGAGGTCATCTGGTGGGCCACTGTGAGATACAGGAAGCTGGACTAGATAGGCCTTTGGCTTGATCCAGCAGGGCTCCTCTTAAGAACATAAGAAGAGCCCTGCTGGTTCAGGGCACAGGCCCCCCAGAAATAAGGGATGGGAGTGAGACATGTCAGTAAAATAATGGCAGTTTAAACAGTGTATGTTAGCGATGACCTGTGACCTGTTTCGGTTAGGAATGCTTTTAGCTCCAAAATGTACTAGCCTGCACATAAGTGGGTCTAAGTTGAAGATAGCTAAGGAATGCAAGGATGTACCAGGACAGGCTGACACCCATGATTAACTGTTGTAACGGTATAGCTTTCTGATAAGGCCGAATGTTGATGCCCATTCTTTTGCTTAATGTAGTAGCCTACGTAAAAGTACCTATATAAACTTATGTAATTTCTTGGGGCCGCTTGGGGCCGCTATATAAACTTATGTAGTTTCTTGGGGCCGCTCCCTGTTTTTTGGTCAAGAGACACTGGGAACGGTCCGCTGCGCAGTGGAATAAACTCTCAAAAAACCCTCCTCCGACCATTCTGTGTCTACCTTTACTGGGGTTTCAGGTAACAGGAGGGTGGGCCACACAAGGACTCCCCATGCCACCAGGCTTGCCACCATGTGAAGTGCCAGCTGGGAGTGGCCTGCTCTCCACCACAGCATGCCCCCCTGCACAGGGCACACTGAAGGGTTGCCTAGAAATTAGCCCAAAAGTTCCAACACATTATTTCACTTAACTAATCTACCAAGAACTCCTTGAACAGGGAGGAACCCCACTTCCCACTGCTTCCTCCCAGAGGCTTAGAACATCATTTAAACATTATCAAGCAGTGAGTAGGGAAGACAAGCTTCCCCACCACAAGGGAATTGTTATGAAAGTGCTCTGTTCTATTTTCTCATAGTCTGCTTCATAGCTTCCCCCTGCTTCATAGTAGAGCTTTTCAGCATACTGTTATAACTCCTCCTGCGTAAAATCTCAGGTGAGGGCAAGTTACTAATTAGAAACTGGAGGAAGGCTTATTAGGGGGAGGATAAAATCCTCAGAGAAAGTAGAGCTCCTAAGCTTCCTTTTCTGGATTATTTTGGGGAAAAGTTAACAACTCCTGGGATTGCGAGTTGGAGGTGATTAAGAACTTGTGCTTATGTTTTTTGACAAGTCAAAGTGACAGGGAGAGTTGTAAATATTTAGCTCTGCCTTTTAGCTTTGTTTTAAAGTTTTATTAAACCAAGAGGATTGTAAGGGTTTAACCTCTTTCAATTGGATTTTTACTGCCAGCATATTAAGGTTGGGGGAAACTTCTCTTTTTCCCCCCTTATTTAATTTTAATAAATTTCCTAGTTATACTGTATCTTTTGTTGAGTTCTTTTTTGGGATTGACAATTTCTTGTTTGGAAGATGTTTGGCCCAGGGAACCCCTCTAATACTTTCTTGCTTCATGTGCTGATGGCAGCAGAAGTACCAGTAGAATGTGTCTTCTCTTGTTTTGCATGCCCAGAAATCACTTCTGCTTAGGGCCAAGTTCAGCTACTTTCAACCAGTGTGCTAAGGCACAAGGGTATGCTATGAACGGTCCACAGTTTGGCAGGGCCACTGGGGAATGTGAGCCCGCCCACCCGGTCAGCAGTGGGATGTGCCTTATCAGTTTTCAAAAAAACTGATGGGTTTTCCTTGACAATTTTGGGGGCCTGGGGGGGGGGGGGGGGGGGGGGGGGGGAGGTTGAAATTCACTGAAGGGTTATGCAGAGTCAAATGAGTGTGTGTAAATATTGCATTGCTTTATCTTGGTGATTCCCCTTCTTATGTGCAATATCCTCACATAAAAATCATATATTGTTGAACCAATTGCATCTCCAAAAGCAAAATAATTACTATGTTACACATTTGTCCTGTGTTTGCACCTGATTCCTCCCCCCCCCCCGCATTATTATGTGTGGGCCTACCAAACCTTTGCAAAAGGCATAGGAACAGGCCAGCTAGCTGGGAACCCACGTTCCTTCTCCCCTCCCCCTTTTTGCCCAGGCAAACACCCACAACCAGCAAAAGCGACCAGCAAGCTTTTGCTACTCTGAGAAGCCCGACGCGCTGCACATTTTCATCGAGCTGCTGTAAAATAAAAAGACAAAAACAAAAAAGCTTGCGGATTTTTATTCCTCTCCCACTCAATCCTTAAACTTATTGCAAAGTCCATTTCCCAAGCTGGCGCCTCCCCGAGTTGTTGCCTCCTTCCTCTGATCTCCAGGAGCAACTTCTCAACTTCACCGGCTCTCGGCAGAGCAGTTTCGGGAGGCGGAGGACGTCTTGCGCGCAGATTGCTCAAAGTCTCGCCCCAGGCCTTGCAACCTCCTCTTAAGCCTCCGCGGCGACTTCGTGCCTTTCGCCATCAGCCTGCAGCTCCCACCCGGGGCGAGGCTGGAATACACGCTGCTCGACCAGCTGAAGGAAGTCGCGTAACCGGCGAGCCCAAACCGGCTTAACTTGAAAGTAAGTTCCTCCTATCTCCCCGGCTAAGACCTGTCTGAGAAGGCGAACCGAAAGCTCTCAAGCCCCAGTTGCTCTCGCCTGCTCACTTTCTTCTCAGCGGGTTATGCAACACTCTACGGCTTTATTTATTGGGGCGATGGTTCAAGCTCTGCCCAGGGCAGGCGATTTCAGCACAACTTCCTGGGGTGTTGTACCCAGGCAGCGCTAACTTAAACACAAGGCTGCCCAAATGACCCTTCTGGAATCCGTTTGCACATCGCGCTGTTTCAAAAACGGGCGAAGAAGACCGAGCGCAGGAAAGGCTCCCGGTTATCGTTCATGAGAGTGCACCCCAAGCCACATTTGTCACTGCAGACAAACACGGCATTCATTAAGGGGCGGGATTTAGAAGCACATCAAGATAGGGGTGAGAATTGGGAGTCTGTTGCCATTGGTTCGCTGACACTATTCATCCATGATTCCAATAATATCTGCACAGGACTGACGCCGCCAGCCACTTTTACACAAGGTATCTAAAATATGGTTAGGAAGGAACCTTTTAGAATCTTTTACTACTTATGTTCTGTGAATGAAAATACACTAGGGGTAGAAATGTGTCCCAAATTCAACTGATACGGGATGCAAAAACTACCCTAGCTTATTTTCAATGCTTTCTGCAAACGGAAGTGCCGCTGAAAGGTGCTAACTGCCCAGGGCCGGCTCTAGGAGAGGCAGGGCCCAATTAAATGTGGGAGATTCCCGGGGGCGCGCCCCCCCCCCCGCACTCACCAATTTAATACCTAATGTGTGGCTGGTAAGTAACAGGGCAGCTGGCAAGCTGTCTTGTTAATTACAAGTTTGTCTTTTGTTAATCACAGGTGAGAGCCACCAGAAACTCTCTGGCTCCAGGGCCCTCACTGCTAATGAACACTGCAGTGCGTTCACTCCCCCTCTCCTGCCACTCCAATCAGCAGAGTTTTAAAAGGTGCAAAGCAATCACACACTAACTATCCAGCACAAATTGGCCCTGCAAGGAGGGGAGAGCAGAGTGTTGCTGTTGTGAGTGGCAACCAAGGCTTACCAACACGTTTTACTGCCTTTGTCTAAGGCAGTGAGACAGTTACATACAGAAGATTGAAAAGAAGAGGCAAGGAGGGCAAAAGCTGTTTCAGAACTTTGTTAAAAGTTCTATCCTATCCACACTTACATAGGAGAAAGCCCTATTTACCTTAAAGGGACTTACTTCTGAGTGGACAGGCATCCCACCTTAAGCAGGGTGAGCAAAAAAACAACACAACCCCTTTAAACTGCTGCTAAGAGAACACACGCCCTATATTCAATCTCCTAAAAACCAATCTCCTAAAAACTTCTCACTAACGCCTGGTACTTTATAAAATTGCAGACACTGCATGTCTTTTCAAGGAACTGGCACAACAGACACAGTTGAGAAACACTGTTTAATGCACTGGACCCTTGCACTACAGCACATGTCATCCAGTCATTAAAAGTGTCATTAAAGTGGATTATGTCATCCATGTCATCCAGTCATTTAAAGTGATAAATTTTACCACTTTACCTTTTTCAAATGGTCTTCCCACCCTCCCAAGCACCACCACAACTCCACTGTATGCAACACACAAATCCAGCCCATTCCTAGGAACATTCATTCCCATGCAACCTGTACTGATGTTTTCAGTCCAGCCATGATCCCAGTGGATCACAGACAGAAAACTTCTACCAAGTTAAAAAAAAAAAAAAACTGCAATTTAATCTCAAGTGAAACCCCAACAGGGGGTCACCATGTTAACCCTTGTAATCCTAACACCTGTAATTCAATTAGAAGCCCCACTCAAAACAAGTGTATGTCATATAAAAGAATTAAAAGTTGATCTGTTAAATTCCCACTGATTTCATATTACAAAGTCCTCATGACAAGGATTGTTTTGAAAGCAAGTTGTAAGGTAATTTAAGGCATTCCAACAAAAATTGCCACTCAGTTTTGGCTGGAAAGACTTTATATTTGAATACTTGAGCTCTGAGTTGACATAACTAGGATCCAGCTACTCACCTACTGGCTAAAGCATATCTTTCTTTTTTTCTTTCTTTTTTTGCAAAATTAAGTTCTCTCAATCTCTTCCTGAATTCAAACCAAAAACTATCATCCTTGGAAAATCTACACATAACTGCACTTTGGAAGGCACTTAAGCACCAAACCTCTTGTTTCTGAGGTTTTCTTAAGTAAGGTTTGCTGGGTCTGCTCTAAAGTAAGTAGGAATCAAAATAAGGATTCAATGAGTTCTGCCTCACGTTTGCAAGAAACTACTATACATTACTTTTAAAGGTGAAGAAGCTGTAAATCAGATCACCTAAGAAAACAGAGGGCATTTAAAATCAAAACAGAAAAGTTATCCAAAATAGCCTTGAGTAGTTGCTGTATTTGAGCCTATGTCTGCTGCCTTGGAAGCAAGCCTTTTTGAACACATTGGGATTTACAGAGTACAGGTAAACATGCAGAAGCTTAGGTTGCATGGTAAGTGTCATAGGCACCTCCTACCTCCAGAGGAGAATGATTGTTCCTTTTGCATTCTTTTCCCCCCCCCTAAGGAGCCACTTACTTACATCTGCAGGACCCCCGTTACTGGAATCTGCCAAATTTTTAAAATAAATAACTGCCTATTTACCTTGTTAGCTGCTATAGGCTGCACACACCGAGCCAAGCACTTTTCCAGTTTTCATCCAGATTTAAAATTACCTTCCCTTGACTGCAAACTCTGGCAGCCTACAGGAGCTAGTCCTAGTACAGCTGAGTCCCACTGCCAGATCCTTCTTCCAACCTACAGTACAGAAAGGCAGCGGCAGCTGCCCTCCCATTTTATTTCCCAATCTCTGCTCTGGTGAAGGTGGGGTGGGAGATGGGGTTGGTTCTGCAGCCACTTTGCAAAGGCTTGCCTCAGGCTGCCTCTTGCTCACTGAAAAGGGGCAAGAAAACCAGCCGCTTGCAGATCAGTGCAGCTGAGTGAGAGCCTTAAAGGAAAAATGACAGTTGAGGAAAAACTGCACTCCAAGTGCAGAAGCAATCAGTTGCCTTCAACCTTGCAGCTCCAATTCCCCTTTATCTGCTGTAAAGGGGAAATTTAAAAGGGAAATGGCAGCTGGGGAAACAATGTACTCCAGGTGCTAAAACAGTCAGCAAGAAGAAACAGGGTGGGGCCGATGCCGTGACATTGGGTTAAGGCCGGCCCTGTAACTGTCTTACCGTGCAATCAGCGGCGTCATGCAGCCGGAACGCTGGGCGGGAGGAACGGGTGAGCGGCAGCCTGCCCGTTGCGTACCGTGGGGCGGGGAAGATGGCGAAACGGAGCGGTATGCAACGGGCAGGCTGCCACTCACCCGTTCCTCCCGCCCAGCGTTCCGGCTGCATGATGCCGCTGCGTGCAATCATGTACAATCCCTTACCCTGGGGTAGGCACCAACTGCCCCAATGGGCCTGCTCAGATCTGTACCTGCTGTTTAGCAGGAGCAAGTTTGAGCATGCCGTGTGGCCCCAGGACGGGCCGCATCCAGGCTTCAACCCCTCCCCAGGCAACCCTTGCCTGCCGGAACACCCCCACTCTGCCTTCTTCCTCCCCCCAAAAGCCCATGTGCTGGCCAAGCTCAGCCAGGACAAGGGTGGCTTACCTTGGGCTGTCTTCTGCGCTTCTGGGCTGATGCAGCTGCCTGCGTTGGCTGTGCACCTCAAGTGCTGGCACAGAAGTGCTTTACAGCACTTTAGCAACACCACAGAGCCAATGCAAGCAGCTTGCCTTGGCCCTGGGGTGTCCTTTTTTCCTTACTTGTAATTAACACTCCTCCGTCAGCTGTTCTTATTCCTCCATTTGATATGTACCAAACCACACGTATCTCTCCCAGCACACCTACATTCAACTTACCTCTTTACACCCCCTTGTCCCCATCACATGCCTTCTCTCACTGGGAAGAGATCCCAGACCACTCTGGCCTGAGCCATGGCACGGGTTTGTCTGTGTCTGCTCTCAAGGTCTACAGCATCTCCTTTATCTCCTTCTATTCCAGTGTGAGTGAGTGAGTGAGTGAGTGGGGGGAGGACATACTTAGTGGTCATGAGCCCTCTGTTTTCTGCTGCCTGGTCAATGAGGCAGACAGTTGTAGGCAGTGTTGGGGTTCTATGACGTAATAGCCAGAGCCAAAAAAAACCCAAAGCCAGCCAAGGTAAGCAAGTGGTCGGGGCCCGACCATTTAACAACCAGTTCTGTAGAACCTGGGCAAACCCCCTGAATCCCACCACTGGTTACAGGGGAATGAGGAGGTCAGCCAGCAAGTATGAGCAGTGAGGCAAGGCAGCGAGTCTGTGTGGGTGAGGCTAGATGCAACAGGGGATACAGCCCCATGTCACGTGCTTACCAAGGCCCATGACGCAAGACTTTTGGAGGTCCTAAGCACTGAAAAGATTGTGGTGCCCCCCCCCATTCAGTGGAGTTTTTGGAGGAGGGTCAAAACACTAAGTTTTGCAAGCTCCCGAATTCTGGTGTAAAGCATCCCCTCCCTTTGTCCTCACAGCCATTCGGAGTTGAGAGAGCGAGGTGGAGGATCTCCCTCTGGATCTACACACAGGCCTATAGCTCAAGTACTGCCTGTAGCTGACTCCCAAAGTGCCCCCTTAGCCTACTAGTTCAATAAAGCCAGCAATCAGAGCTTTCTGGAATCTTGGATAGGATCAAGGATGGCTCTTCTGCCATAGCATTTTAGAACATCACTTGCAAGTAGCAGCGAGTTTTACATAGTCCATCAGACAAAGATTTCAGGGACAAAGGTTAGGTACTGAACATAAGATGTTTACATCTGTTAAGAAGTCTGCTTTGCAAATGGCTAGCACAACTGCTCTGAGTAGCCCACAGAAGCTGCACCAGGTTGGGTCAGAAATTTCAGAGCACTTCTTAACATTTGAGTGACTCTGAGCAGCCGAATTCTGAAAACAGACAAAAAAAGCCCAGCTACCCAGCCTCCACACAGGGTAAGAGTGGCTTTCATCCTGTTTTCACTTGCCTTGTTCCCCACTTAAGAAAAAAAAAAAGAACAGGAAAGGCAACCAAGACACACAGGGAGTGCAGATACTTAACCCAAAATAGAACTTTCTGAAGGGCTGGCCAAAACAGGAGTTACCCAACAGCAATATCATTCAGACAGATAGAGACTTGGGAAGGGCATTGCCTGCCTCAATAGATGAGGCCATATGGGACAGATTTGACTCTCCCCTACTGTCCATAACAATGCCCCAAACAAGCCCCCACCCCCCAAAAGACGACCTTTGCATCTTCCCTCCTGGTCCGGCACTTGGCCCTACTTCCAAGATGCTCACTGTGTTAACCAGGTTTTTTTCCTTATTTTTGAATACTTCCAATTCCCCAGAAGCCTCTGCTGGTTCAGCAGCTTAAAGGCTGCTGGGACATCCTCCTGCGGTAGGATTTCTTCTGCTGCTGGAATGCTGGTTCATGAAAGGAACACCAAGAAGTGCAGTGATCAGGATTCCTGGGAATTGTTATGGAATCTGTCAATGCATTTCAGTGAAGGCCTGCAAACCTTCCCTCTGAAAGGAATGATTCAAGTCCATCCCTGACTCTGTAGCACTCGATCGGCTTGCCTGCTTTTAGGCTATAAGCTGCAGGCTGCTGCTTATAGAGTTTGGTTAATCAAGACACGTGCAATAAAGGTAATGGCTATTTTAAATTCTTGTATTGTAAGCTATTTTGGGCTTTCAAACAGCATTTGGTGAAAAATAACCTCAAAAGAAATGTCATTAAAATTTATTTTTGATTAATATATTTGGGGTTCAGCGATTCTCCTTTCTTTTTCCAGACTTTGTTTTGGATTTATTTATTTTTTTGCACCATGGTCCATGGTAAATCTGGCACTGGAAAAAACTGATGCCCCCCTTCCTTTGATGCACTAAGCGCATGCTTATTTTGCTACGTTATTAATACAGGGCTGGTGCTAGCCCAATGACTGGCCCATGCAGCATTTCCAATATATCCATGCGCTATAGCCTCCCAGGCAAGTGCACCTATTTGAGGTGATGTCAGATGTGCTGGATGAGATGCTTTCCACCTTTCTCCTGTTGAG
Organism: Lerista edwardsae; assembly: GCA_029204185.1. Taxonomy (NCBI): domain Eukaryota; kingdom Metazoa; phylum Chordata; class Lepidosauria; order Squamata; family Scincidae; genus Lerista; species Lerista edwardsae. The sequence continues at coordinate 2,183,576 of JAJKFI010000111.1, read as the reverse complement.
GCTGACAGGTGAGAAAGCAGCTGTGTGGAGTAGTTGGTGTTCTAGACCTGCCTCCTTTTTTCCTTTTGTCCCTGACATGGGTGTCTCTAGGCATGAAAAATGTGAGTGGCTGCTGGGGTAAGGCCAGCTGGCTGGATATCCTTCCTAGGGGTTGGCAGGGGGCATTGCTCCCAGTGGCAGCAACTTATTGGTCCTGCGTCTTCCCTGCTTAGCTCACCCTGCTGTGATTCTCTGAGTGCCATCATTGGGCCAGTGGATGCATGATTGACTGCACTGCTGCACCACTATCAATCGGTTATGTTGGGGGATTCAATAGATGTGACTAATGTTGCTGGGATGGTGCAGACCGTGCCAGTGTGGTAATGCCTGACTTCTGGTGTTTCTCCTCACCGTCTGTGGGGGGACAGACTTAGAATATGGCCATGCATCTGTCTATGGGTTTCTTTTAACTAACTTCAACATTTCTCTTGTTTTTTCAGCTCAGTTAAGACTCGCATAATGGGATGTCCACATCATACAATACCATTCCATTTGCCAAGATTGACTTAAGTACTGGGAATCCCACCATGCACACCACACAGTAAAAATTACTGCATAGTAATGCTTCATAGTGGGACGTGGTGGCGCTGCAGGTTAAACCGCTGTTGCTGAACTTGCTGACCGGAATGTTAGCAGTTCATGACTGCGCAACAGAGTGAGTTCCCATTTAATTGCTTGTCCCAGCTCCTGCCAACCTAGCAGTTCAAAAGCAACTAAAAATGCAAGTAGAAAAATAGGTACCACTTTGGTGGGAAGGTAACAGTGTTCTGTGCGCCTTGGCATATAGTCATGCCGGCCACATGACCACGGAAACTTGTCCTCGGACAAACACCAGCTCTTCGGCTTAGAAATGGAGATGAGCACCACCCCCTACAGTCAGTCACGACTAGACCATTTGGTCGTGGGGAAACCTTTACCTTTTTAATGTTTCATATGAATTGGCAAAAATTTGCACCCTTAAAAATCTTAAATACTGCAGCTCTCAAACATCTGAAGTTTTTTGTACGAGGCTCTTATATTGAGCAGGTTTGGCCACCCCACCACATTCCATCCATGCATTATCCTAATCCAGTAATGGCGAACCTTTTTGGTTTGCCGTGTCAAAAATGCCTAACTTGACCCTGCTGGCATGTCACTTCCCACCCCCAACAAAAGAGAAACAATTATTTACATATTTACGTATTTTAAAAAAATACAGTCCAATCATGTGTAGGGCTATGCATTATATAAAGAAACATCAAGTCACTACAAGTCATTACAAAAACAAACTCATGGTGTGTCACCTTTGACACGCATGTCATAGGCTTGCCATCACTGTGCTAATCCATTCCAAGTGAACAGCCCTTTAAACTTTTGAAAATTACTGTTGACTTGTTACATGTCTCTCGTGTGAGCAATGACGATATGGCTAGTTTTCAATCTTGCAAATAAAACCAGGAGGACTGGCTTTCAAATTCCAGCACAGCCATGCTTGCCAAATCATGTGGCTTCCTTGCTATGATTTAAGACACAGAAATGCCTCAAGGGAAAGTGGAGGGTGTGAAGAATCCTATGCCAGGCAGCAGATCTGGTCTTCCAGGGTGTTATCTATCCTTCCCCCACATCATATTGAAGTTTGATCAGCATCACTTCTAGCCCCTCATTCAGGTCATTTGCTGAACAGCAAGGTCTACCAGACTAGTCACTCTGTCGAACAATTCAACGGGCATAACTTATTCTTGACAAACCCATGCTAAAAAAAAGCACCCTATTATTTTGTATGTACCCAAAGACATTTCAATTAATAATCTGTTTCAGGATCTTTTCTGAGCGGCAAACTGACTGGTCTGCAGTTTCTAAGATCCTCCTTTCCCCTCCCTTTTTAAAAGATAGGGACAACATTTGATTGCCTCAAGTCCTGGGGTGCTTCACCCATTCTCCAGGGTGAATGTATAATTCTCAGCATTTACAAATAGCAACTCTGGGATCACATATGAAAGCTTCTTCAGAATCCTGGGGACCATTCATCTGCTCCTGAGCACTTGAATTCATTAACTAGAAGTTCCCTTATCTTGAATTGTGATGCCTCCTCCTCCTTCATTTGTGCAGCAGCTGTTAGGTTGAACCACCTTCTCTTTGTGGGGAAAGACAGGCACAAAATCAAACTGCCTCCTCCCTGTCATCAGTTACCATTTCCCCATCTTTCCCACAAAACAGTCCTACCACTTCCCTGACTTTCCTCTTATTCTTGTACATAACCACAAAATCCCTTTTTGGAGGGGGGGGGATTGGCACCCTGTCCTGACCTCAGATCATTTGATGCTTTTAGTTTTCCCGACATCATCCCCGCAGGAACAAGTTATATTTATATTGTTTCCCTCAGTTGAGGAGGCTAATTAGAAAGAAATTGAAAGGGAAGATAAAAAGAGTCCAATCTCTCCAGGCTGCATGGACTATTTAAAACAACAGTAACAGAGGCCCAGCAGAAGTGTATACCAGAAAGAAAGGCTTAACTAGGTCTAGGAGGGTGCTTGCATGGCTGATAAATAAAGTTAGAGAGGCTGTAAAGAGCAAGGAAGCTTCCTTCTGGAAATGGAAGTCTTGCCCAAATGGAGAATAAAAAAGAACATAAACTCTGGCAGAAGACATGTAAGAGGGTGATACAGGAGGCCAAGAAAGACTTTCAGGAACGCATGGCCAGCAACATAAAGGAGAACAATAAAAGCTTCTTCAAATATGTTAGAAGCAGGAAATCTGCCAGAGAGGCTGTTGGCCTGCTGGACAGTGAGGAAGGGAGAGAGGGGATATAAGGGGACTTGGAGACTGCAGAGAAATTAATTCTTTGCATCCATCTTCACGGCAGAAGACTTTGCCAGAACGGCCCCTCCTAACTAAGGAATTAAGTGAGATAAATAAAGAAGATGTTTTAGATAAAATTGATAAATATCAGTAAGTCACCAGGCCCAGATGGCATACACCCAAGAGTTATTAAGAAACTAAATTACAAAGTTGCCAGCCTCTTAACTATAGTATGCAACTTGTCTCTTAAAACCGCCACAGTGCCAGAGGGTTGGAGGATAGTCAATATCACACCCATCTTTTAAAAAGGGAGGAGGGGGGACCCTGGAAACTACAGGCCCATCAGCCTAACATCTGCTCCTGGTAAGAGGGTGGAAAGTCTCATCAAAGATTAAATCTTTGATTAAATAAATAGAGGAACAAGTGCTGCTGCAGGAAAGTCAGCATGGCTTCTGTAAGGGTAAGTCTTGACTCACGGACCTTTCAGAATTCCTTGAAAAGGTGAAAAGGCATGTGGGTGTGGGATAACCAGTGGATATCAGATAGCTGGATTTTCAGAAGGCGTTTGATACGTTCCCCCACCAAAGGCTGCTGAGAAACCTTCAGTCAGGGAATAAGAGGACAGGTCCTTTTATGGATTACGAATCAGTTGAGTACCAGGAAACAGAGAGCAGGAGTCAATGGGCAATTTTCAGAATGGAGAGCGGTAAAAAGCAGAGTGCCCTAAGGACCTGTCTTGGGATTGGTGCTTTTCAACTTGTTCAGTGACTTGGAGGCAGTCATAAGCAGCAAATTGGCCAAGTTTGCAGATGACACGAAACTTTTCCAGGTGGTGAAAACCAGAAGGGGATAGTGAAGAGCTCCAGAAGGATCTTTCCAAACTGGGGGAATGGGCAGTAAAATAGCAGATGCATTTCAACGTAGAAAAGTGTAAAGTGCTGCATTTGGGGGCAAAAAAATTGAAAATTTCACATATAGGCTAATGGGTTCTGAGCTGTCTGTGACAGCTCAGGAGACAGATCTTGAAGTGCTGGTGGACAACTCGATGAAAGTGTCGACCCAGTGTACAGCAGCAGTGAAGAAGGCCAATTCCATGCTTGGGGTAATTAAAAAAGGGGTTGAGAATAAAACGACCAACATTATTATGCCATTGTACAAATTGATGGTAAGGCCACATCCGGAATATTGTGTACAGGTTTGGTCGCCACATCTCAAAAAGGACATAGTGGAGCTGGAAAAGGTGCAGAAGAGAGTGACGAAAATGATTACTGGGCTGGGGTACCTCCCTTATGAAAAAAGACTGCAGTGTTTGGGGCTCTCTAGAAAAAAGGCTCCTGAGGGGATACACGATTGAGACAAACAAAATTCTTCATGGGATGGATAGAGTCTATAGAGGTGATGTTCTTTTCCTTCTCTCACAGCACCCGAACCAGGGGACATACACTAAAACTGAGTGTTTGGAGAGTCAGAATGAATAAAAGGAAATACCTTTTTACCCAGTGGGTAATTAATTTGTGGAACTACTTGCCACAGAAGGTGTTGATGGCATCTGGCCTAAGCACCTTTAAAAGGAGATTGGACAGATTTCTGGAAGAAAAGTCTGTTGTGGGCTATCAGCCATGATGGGTTGTACAACGTCCTTATGTTAGTAGTAGGCTACTTTAGAATGGCAGATGCAGGAGAGTGGCAACTAGTTGCAATTTTCTTGTTGTCTTGTATGCACCCTGAGGCATATAGGAAGCTGGACTAGATGGGCCTTTGGCCTGATCCAGCAGGGTTCTTCTTATGTTCTTATGTACTTTTCCCTCCTTCCATATGAACAGCCCAACTGGATCAGGCCAAGGCCCATTTAGTCCAGCTTCCTTTATCTCACAGTGGCCTACCAGATGCCCCAGTGGCTGCCAGTGGCCTACACAAGACAAAAAGATACTTGCATCTCGCTGCCACTCCCCTGAGGTGTCTCATTTTTCTTCTTATGGGAATCACTCTCCTCATTGCCCCCTAAATATCCCAGTGTAAACACCCCAACATCTGGTTCTTAACTAATTTTCCTCAGTCACAATCATATTCCCTTCTGTGGTAATCTTGCAATTTTATTTTCATCTTTGACCTGTTTGGAAGCTCCCTTTTAATTTACGAGAACTAAATTGTTGCTTAACTTGCCTATCCTATCTTATCTTATCTTAAAGCAGTGGTTCCCAAACTATGGGCCAGGACCTACCAGTGGATTGCAAGCCAGCTTCAGGTGGGTCGTGAAACACCTGGAGAAGCCATATTGGAAATATGGGAAGAAGGGTTGCTGGAAAAGGGGAGGGCTGTGTGGTTATTTTGCTTGTGTCAAGATTGTAAATAGGCTTTTTTCTTTCTGATTCACTTTGCTATTGGAAAATCGCTGAGAAATAACCTAACTAATTGCTGCTTTCTCAGGAAAGCAGTAGGCTCTGGCATCACAATGACAGCACTTCTGGCTACAACATCATTTCTGATAGGTCCAACAAAGATTGTCATTTAAAAAATGGGTCCCAGTACTAAAATGTTTGAGAACCACTGCCTTAAACCATATTCCCTGCCAAATGAAGGGCTTTACATTACAGTAATTGAAGCACAATATTTGAAGCTAGAAACCACAGCAGAAGAACACACAGCGCACATATCAATACGTGTGGCAAGGACTACGTCATTGCTCTATAACTCACAGCACTGCAAATATTCAAGAAGGAAATAAAAGTTGGGATGGTGAATGAAGATGAATGAACACAGACTCACCAATGGTCTGATGCACCAAGATTCCACACAACGGAAAGGATGATTAATAACTCCTGTGATGTAAGAATGCCCACTTTGGATATAAACATCCAGCACCAGCTGCAACTGTGTAGCCACAAGCCACAATAGGAGAGCACAGGGATATACAGTAGTACTCTAAAGCAGTAGAGCCAGATGGTGTAGTGGTTTGGGAGTTGGACTTAGACCTAAGAGATCCAAGTTCAAATCCCCACTTTTATATTCACTCAGCCATGAAGCTATGTGGGTGACCTTGGCCCAATCACATAGCTTCACCTACCTCACAGCATTGTTTGGAAGGGTGGTATGAATCTGAATTAATGAGCTGGCTTCCAATCATGATGGAAACATGGAGAACCAATGAATGTTGGGATCTACCACCACTACTTGAAGAGATGGCCTGTAACTCAGGAATTGGAGAAAAGCACATACCAGGAACCACCACTCTGCAACCACAACAGGGCCTTGTAAGGACAGAGAAACACCACAAATCTCAGAGAGGGAGCTTGCAGAGGGAAAGGACGAGGGAGCAGAGACAGGAGTGCTAACAATGCAGCATCTCTGAACCAGTTGCAACAGTGGTTTCTCCAAATAGGACCCATGTTAAATCTGGGTCATGCATAATAAAGAACTTGTGTAGGCTGCATATTCCAATGCCCAGGGAAGTCCTGACTATACTCTTGTGAAGGGAATGGAGACACAGGAATTTGTGACTCCAGACGCTCCACTGAACAGGTAAAAGGTAAAGGTTTCCCCACGACCGAATGGTCTAGTCGTGACCAACTGTAGGGTTGGTCATCTCCGTTTCAAAGCCTGTAGAGCCGGCGTTTTTGTCCGATCATGAGGCCAGCATGACTCTACGCCGTAGCGCACGGAACGCCGTTACCTTCCCACCGAAGTGGTCCCTATTTTTCTACTTGCATTTTAGGTGCTTTCGAACTGCTAGGTGAAAATATTTGTGAAAATAGCAGCAGAGTTGGGGGCTTGGAGACCCATTCCA
>JAJKFI010000111.1:2164397-2176965 GCA_029204185.1 Lerista edwardsae | reverse complement strand
TCTGGTAGGTGGATACCTGAAGACCCCTTGTGCCCCATCTTACCCAATGGGGTGACCCTTAGAACACTATGATCTCATGGGAATGTGCAGTGTTTGCAGCCAGGGCTTCCCGTGTGAAACTGCCTGCTTATGTTACACTATCAGAAAGGGAGTACAACTACTGTTCAGCTAGTTGCCCTAACAAGCTGGGAAGCTGACCTGCTGAAGGACGCACAGGTGTTCTATCTGATCTGGAGAAGCAGAGACGGAATGCCAGTTTCTACCAGTTCTGGACTGTGAGATGTGAAACTGCAACACTAGGTTGGCAGGAGCTGGGACGAGCAACGGGAGCTCACTCCGTCACGCAGTCTCGAACTCCCAACCTTGTGGTCGAAAGCCCAGCAACAGTGGATTAACTCGCTGCGCCACCACATCACCACTGAACAGGACTGCTGGCCAAATTCTATCCTGCGTTAAATTCTACCTTTCAAAAGCACAACTAGGGAGGAAGCTGCATGTCAAATAGTGACTAAAGGCGGATCCTGCTTCCACATACACAGTCCTACACTGTCATCCCCCCTCCCGTGATGCCCACATTCCTTCCTAATGGCTGCCACTACCAGCACTGCCACTGGTAGGAGAGTTCAGGGATCAGATTAGCTGGAGGAGGGCTTCAATTAGGGCCTGACCTGCTCAATCCCTCATGTCACCCCTGCCAGATCCATTAGTGAGGAGAACACAGATGGATCCTCTATATTTTCTAGGGCCCCTCATATGAACCCCCAGGTGAAGAACTGAGAACTTGATCTCTCAACTACCAAACCCAACCAGAGCAGTTGCAATCCAGTGAGCACCATTTTGAGAAGTCTTACTTCTCTCTTCACAGGCTGGTACTTCTCCCTCCCATGTGCTTCTCCTGGAATACTACAGTAAGCTGCGAGCCATTGAGCACTTGCCAGCCCCAACGTTGCTGCCCCACCCTTCACTTCCAACGTTAATCTGCAAGGGAGCTAGGACTGAAATGAATTTGCCCCCCCAAACTCTGCTGCGAATATTGATGTTCTCCTGGGATAATTTCTGAATATTTGCCGTCTTGTATTTGATTCTGGATATTTTATTTTGGGTATCATTTGGCAGGACACGGAATTTAGCATTTGACAGTTTATTTCATACATGACATGTGCCAACCCCTGACAGTCATGAAGAACGGTTCATGGGTCTCCTGAATTCTTCACTTAACACAAAAGGAGCTGGCCAGCCAGCATTCTAGTACAGTATTTCTCAAACTGTGGGTCAGGGCCCACTCGTGAGTCAATTTCAGGTAGGTCTCTATTTCAATTTGTATTTTATTTTTAATCCATTAGACATGATGCTACCATGGTATGTTACCGTATTTGGGGAAATGTTACAGACCTGTATTTTTAATAGGCTCGGGTGTGTATGCTTTTAACCATAATAGTCAATAAGGCTACTGTCCCAAGTACATGCGGACAGGATGGCAACCTTTGGGATGTCTGGGGGATTTTTTTTAAACAGGTCAGCAATACCTTGGAAGGGTTAGGAGGGTTCTTTATTTTCAATACATTTTTAAACCTATGCTCTGTGTAAACTTTTAATTTACAGCCAGGGCAATCCAACCCCACCCCCACCCCCAGTCAATCCAAGCCACTTGTGTTGGCCAAGTCCTGTCACGCATGTGCCATAAAGCACTGTGTGGCAGCACAAGGTGCACTGCGCAACACTGAAGTGGGCGCCCAGTAAGCCACTCCTGCACTGGCCAAGTTCGTCTAGCGCAGGGGTTTTTCTGGGTTGGGGGAAAGTGCAGATCTGAGCAGCCCCATTAGGGCGGCTGGCGCCTACCCCGGGGTAAGGGGACGAATGTGCCCTTGCCCTGTGGAGGCTCCAACCTGTTCCTAACCAGTGCTGGATACGGCACAGGCAGGCAGGCCTACCTGATCCAGCACAGGTTAGGATTGCGCTATGAATTGGTTTGGTTTGGTTGTATGGGGGTGTTACCCAAGAATGCTTGTTGTGGAAACAGAAACAGAAAGCCAGCCTTTGATATAACATACTCACATGATTACCCTTGTAAAAGTTATGCATACTTTAACCACTGCACTAGCTAGCATATAAGAGCACTTGATCAGCCCACTCTTTATTTAAGAAATAAGTCCATCAGCTGTTTAATCAAACATCAAAAGAAGTGACAGGCACAAGCCTGCCAAGAGCACTCACGTTCAGAGATAACATTGTACATCAACACCTTGAATCACAGAACTGGGAACTGATTATTGCTATTATATTAGATGGCTGAGACGTCAAAGGCCAGCAAAGAGTTTAGCAATTTAGGAGTTCTTGTGGGTTGTTTTTTTCTTCACAATAGAATCAGAGTATAGGTTACAATTGTTGCTATTTATTAAGGACAGTTTCTATTTTCCAGTTTTTCTCTCTGGGAAAAATCAGTTTCTTCACATAAGAAAGGAGACAATCAAGGAGAAAAGGATGTGTCTTAGAATCCTTAAGGAGGGAGGGTGCCTCTTTGATCCTATGCACAAATGGGCATACCTGGGAGTAGCCCCGGTCAACTCAATGGGACTTAACTCTTGAGTGGGACGTGGTGGCACAGCAAGTTAATCCGCTGTTGCTGGGCTTTCGACCGCAAGGTTGGGAGTTCGAGACTACGTGACGGAGTGAGCTCCCGTTGCTTGTCCCAGCTCCTGCCAACCTAGCAGTTTGAAAGCACCACAAAAATGCAAGTAGATAAATAGGAACCACTTTGGTGGGAAGGTAATGGCGTTGCATGCGCTACGGCGTAGAGTCATGCCGGCCACATGATTGGATAAAAACGCCGGCTCTACAGGCTTTGAAACGGAGATGAGCACCGCCCCCTACAGCCGGTCACGACTAGACCATTCGGTCATGGGGAAACCTTTACCTTTAGGCATGCCTAGGATTGTGCTGTTAGTTTATCAGTGTTGAGAAAGAAGGCAGCCTGAATCTTTGAGGCTGCAATCGTAACCTGGAATTAGGCCAGCACCGTTAGTCCAGCAAAGTTTGGCTGGCACAAGGGCCACCATAAAGTGCATTTGGACCACTGTCAGGGCACTATCCTAACCAACTTTCCAGCACTGACATAGCAGTGCCAATGGGGCAAGTGCTGCATCCTGCAGTTGGGGGGACAGTCATGAAGGCCTCCTCAAGGAAAGGGAATGTTTGTTCCTTTACCTCAGTGCTGCATTGCCCTTACCCTGGTGCTAGAGAGTTGGTTAGGATTGTGCCCTCAGTCAGACAGGCCAGCACGTAGATGTGCGCCATCCTCCCTGACTCAGAGAGTGGTCCAAATGTGCTTTACGGTGGCCCTTATGACAGCCAAACTTTGCTGGCCTAACTGTGCCAGCTTAACTCTAGGTTAGGATAGTACTCTGAATAGCTTATTTTTTATTTGAATGAATACCTGGAAATCTCCTCTTGACTGACTCAAGTTGATGCCTGGAACTTCAGCTGTGTGTGGATTATGTTCCACCAAGTGATATGGATAAACCCTGTGGCATTCACCCACCACCACCCAAAAAATGTTAGGAATTCATGAAAAGTGATTGAATATTTCTTGTTTTACAAAGTTTTGGAAACTTTCTACATTAGGTGCATTAGCACATTGTTGTGTTCCATAGCTGATTACAGGAATGTACCTGTAACTGAGGGGCTGCAAAGCAAATGGATTCAAAAGCCTAGTCCCTCACCATAAACAATATGCCAATGTTTCATTTTTTTAAATCACAGTAGGGGGAGGGATACCCTGCAAACCACTCCAGTGCCTAAATTTCCCTGGAAGTTATCTTTGCCCTCTTGGTACATAAAACCGAGTGAGTCTAAAACTGGAAAAATGCAGAGAAATTCTTTCATCTCTCCACTTGCAACAGAAAAAATTTCAAGAAATATTGGTGGGACTTTTTAAAAAACCTCACCTATTACCAGAGTCACACTAACACATCTATGGTAGATTAGCAACAACTGAAACTTAAGGCTCTTAACTGAAACTCTTTTTAATATTAAAAAGATTGCCATATTAAAGATATGCAATCACATACTACGAAGTTACGCATTGCAGACAATCTTCATTACGACATCGTTACTCTTTATTAGGTAACATTTACAAGGTGAATGTAAGTTATAGCCAGGGCTGGCTTTAAGCCAATTGGACTCTCTGCCAAACAGGGCCCTGCACTAGGGTACAATTGTCTTGTACACAATTTTATATTAAAATATGTTTAGATCCATTTGGTCCATTAATTTACATGCACTTTTTAAATGCAGATTCTGACTACTTTCCATCATAGAGATATGGCATAATACATTTTACACCCCTGCTAACTGGGCAAGAGGCACTTTTTCAAGTGGTGTTCCTCTTATATTTAGCAGGGGGAGAGTAATTGTCTCTCTTCACCCCTGCACAGTCTTTCTAGTAGCTGTTGCTGGTGGTCTGCCTTTTTTTTAAGATTATGAGCCTTTGGGACAGGGAGCCATTTAACGTTATTATTTGCCTGTAAACCGCTTTGTGAACTTCGTGTTGAAAAGCGGTATATACGTACCTGTTGACTGACTGATTGATTGATTGATTGATATATCTCCAAGATTCTGCAGTATTCTGTAGATTCTAAAATTCTGTAGGCACTGTGAGCGCAATCCTAAACTAGAGTTAGGCCGGCATAAGCTAAGCCAACAAAGTTTGGCCAGCACAAGGGCCACCCCATAAAGTGTGTTTGGACTACTCTCGGAGTCAGGGCAGATGCTCTCACGTCTGCGTGCTGGCTTCTCCGAGAGTGGTCCAAACGTACTTTATGGTGTCCCGTGTGCTGGCCAAACTCTGCTGGCTTAGTTTATGCCAGCAAACTCAGTTTAGGATTGCGCCCTGTATGCTGTGAACCTTGCCCCCCCACCCCCCAAAATGTTTCCAATTGGGTCCCACAGCTCCTAAGTTGCAGTGCACTGGTTGCAGCAGCAACAAAATACACTCATTAGTCCTTAGGGTAGTGGTTCTCAAACCTTTTAGCTCTGAGACCCACTTTTTAGAATAACAATCTGTCAAGACCCAAAGGAACTGATGTCACTAACCTGGAAGTCATGTCATGGCTATGATGTCATCAAGCAGGAAAATTTTTAACACCCCCATAATATAAAATCAAATCAAAGTTTAAGTTTTAAAATGTATTAAAATAAAAACAATCCTTAGTGATCTGTTAAAAATAAATTCCCAAGCATCCTAAAGGCTGTAACCCTATCCACATTTCCCTGGATATTGGGTCCCAAGTCACAGAAACACTGCCTTAGGGTTTGCTAAACACCTTGTGGTTTGTTTGCCTCAAGAAAGTATAAACAAATATAAACAAAAACAGCAGCCAGCAAAGGCGGCATTTCAAAAGTACGATTGGGACTTTTAGGAAGGCAGAAAGCATACAAGGGAGCTGAGACGGGCTGCAATCCCATACGATACGCACTTTCCTGGGAGTAATCTCCATTGAATACAATAGAATTTACTTCTGAGTAAACTAGCCTAGTACTGCGTTGTTAGAAAGTAAAAAGAAGAAAGCAAGTCAGAAGTTTGGGAAGGAAAAAAGAGGCTCTCTTTTCTTTTTTGGTAGCTATGTTACCTTTTGGAATCCCTAAAGCAGGCTGCCATTGAACATCTAGCAGTAAATTAAGTACCACTGTTTTGTTGCAATGCTAAGTAGCTTTGCTTACCGGTCTCTCTGAGGCGCGTCCCGAGCTGAAAGGTGCTTGCTTGGCTGGCTGGGTGCACGCTAGTCAGACACCCTGGCGGCGGCAGTAGCGGCTCGTCTCGTACAGAACTGCAGGCTCGCGAAAGGAAAAGCGAGGGAGCTGGGAATCTACCCTGCCAAGGAAGGAAGTGGAGCCGGGAGAGCAACACTTGTGCTAAAGCAAGCTGTACAGGGAGAGCTGCGCATGCTGATTCTGTTTAAAGGTGGCACACACCCCCGTCGCACAACCGCCTAGGTGCAGATGCACACGTAGGGTTGTCTTTCTTCACCTAACCCCCAAGCTTTCCCAAAAGTCCCAGCCACTCTTTATAAATGCCCTTGGGGCTTTTTTTCGTAAGCTGAACGAAGCAAGCCTCCTTCCAGGCTTCCACACACACTCATCCCCTTTTATTTCAGATTTGTCTCTATTGTCTACAGTCTGTGGGTGGGTAAAACGCTTTTCTTGAGTGCCACAAAATAGTCACTATGAATTATAGGTAAGGAAGCTTCCTCTTTCCCTTGGGAAGTTCTCCTGCACGTTTCATTACGGTGCTATTAGGGTTTTTCTGAGTCATTCTGCAATAAATAAATAAATAAATTACAGCAAACTATAATAATTAAGAGATGGTTGAACTGGCATTCACTTGGGTTGTACTTTGTTCTCCCTCCCCTTCTTACTACTGGAATCTTTTGTGGCTGTTTCAGCATAACAACTGAAATTGTGTGCCGAGTGTACTGTACGGTTAAAATCCCAAATTTCCTCACAGAAGAGGCACTGTTGAAAGGGCAGTCTGTGTAATAACTGGGTTCTCCAAGCACCTCAGCAACATCTCCCTCTCTTATCCCTCTTGATCTGCCCCTTGCCCTGTAGCGTTCCTTGCCTTCTAAGGCCTCCTCCCTTCTCAGAGTTTTGGCAGACACAGAACAGCTGAAAAGGCAGCAGTGGGAGAAGCCAATTATCACAGGGCTGGATAGAGCTGCTATAGGCTGCATCCAGCACACAGGCCTTATGTTTAACCGTCATACAAACTCAAGCTTGTTGCCTACACAGCAGTTTTAAACCACTTTGATGTGCAGTTGAATGGTCTGCAGGTGTGCTGCAGAGTTTGGGGGAGGGTTATTTGATAATAGAGCCATTGGGGGACAACGACATGATTGAGACTTACAAAATTATGCATGGGATGGATAGTGGGATCTTCTTTTCTCTCACACACACCAAAACCAGGTAACATCCACTAAAATTGAGTGTTGGGAGAGTGAGAACAGATAAAAGGAAATACTTTTTTACCCTGCAGGTAATTAATCTTTGGGACTCCTTGCCACAGGAGGAGGTGATAGTGTCTGGCTTGGGTGCCTTTTAAAAGGGATTGGACAGATTTTTGGAGGAAAAGTCCATTGCAGACTACAGGCCATGATGGGTGGTGTAATTTCCTAATTTTAGAAACAGGCTACCTCAGAATGCCAGGTGCAAAGCAGCTGCAACAAGATGAAGGCAGCTTGTTATCTTGTGTGCTCCCTGAAGCATTTGGTGGGCCACTGTAAAGTACAGGAAGCTGGACTAGATGGCCCTTTGGCCTGATCCAGCAGAGCTCTTCTTACGTTCTTGAGATGAAAAGGGTGGAAAAATTGCTGACATGGCTCCTTCCCACCATTTACTTTCTATTGATGAAGAGTTCTGAGGTGCTCAAATGTTTGCTGTTCTGTTGTAATGTCAAATATCACAAGGTAAAAACTTACCTCAAGATGTCCCCAAACCATGTTTCTTCTATTGTAATTATTTAACATTACAACACGTCAGTGTTGCACATTGTTATTGTTAATAAAATATATATTATACCAGTGCTATTCAAACTGTGGGTAGGGACACACTTGATGACCTGATGTCAGGTGGGTCGCGGAAAGCCAGGAGCCACCATCTTGGAAACTGCAGGCCTTACTCTTGTTATATTCCTTTTGTGAGTATTCAGTTTGAATTTTCAAGTGGGGTTTTTTTTTAAAAAAAAAATTTGTTTTGAGTTCACCACTTTTAGATCATATTTTGTTTTAATAATGCTTTCTGTCAGGGATGTTTTATGGCTGTACAATTGCTGCAGTCCGAGAATGCCAATTTTCATTTCAGGAGTGTCATTTTATTACATTACAATGACAGCATTTCCTGCTTGATTATGTCACTTCTTGCCACAACATCACTTCCAGATTAATATCACTTTGGTGGGTCCCAGTTTAAAAAGTTGAATACCACTGTATTATACTATATTATGGTAATACCATATACAAGATATAATTTTTATATTTATTTCTGGTAAGGTAGGATTACAGCCTAAGTCTGACTGAATGCAATGGGCTTACTTCTGAGTAAGACAAATAACTGTTTTCAAACACCTCTACTGATGGCCTAATCCTATCCATAGGAAATGCCCGTGTAAAAGGGAGATATCCCAGCACAACAACTGGACTACAGCTGACATATGTAATTGGATGCCAGTGTAACTTGCCTGAAACGCTGCAACAGCACAAACCAGGCAAGGCTCAGATACTAGTACTACACTAGCACTGGGGGAATTCCATGAGTGGAATGTAGGAGAAGTGCCACAGGCATAGTAGGGCCAAATCCTGCAGAGAACCGTCCGGCTGAGCTCTTTCGTGTGGTCCATAGCCTTCTACATCTGCCCCCCTACTGGAGGGGAGGAGCACACGGAGGCTCGCTGTGACGAGTTCGCAAAACACTTTGCAGAGAAGGTCGATCAGATTCGGCATAACTTGGACACCGCTGTGGGCATATCTAGTGATGTTCCTGGGGAACCTGTCTATCCTACCATTTGGGATTCTTTCCAGCTTGTAGAACCTGAGGATATGGACAGGATTCTCTGGAATGTGAGACCTGCTGCTTGCCCGCTCGACCCTTGCCCAGCATGGCTAATTAGAGATGCCTGGGAAGGGCTGGCTGAGTGGACGGGGAGGCTGGTGAACTCATCTCTGAGGGAGGGGGTGCTCCTGCCTGCTTTGAAGCAGGC
The DNA here is from genome assembly GCA_029204185.1 of Lerista edwardsae. Classification (NCBI taxonomy): domain Eukaryota; kingdom Metazoa; phylum Chordata; class Lepidosauria; order Squamata; family Scincidae; genus Lerista; species Lerista edwardsae. The sequence goes on along the minus strand of JAJKFI010000111.1, from coordinate 2,168,216 downwards.
GATGGCTCACCCCCTCCTGAAGAAACCCTCCCTGGATCTCAGAAACTTAAATAACTTTTGGCCAGTCTCGAATATCCCATTTCTGGGCAAGGTGATTGAACGGGTGGTGGTGTCCCAGCTTCAGAGGGTACTGGAGGAAACGGATTATCTGGACCCATTCCAGTCTGGCTTCAGGCCGGGGTTCAGGACAGAGACTGCCTTGGTCACCTTGGTGGATGACCAACGCCGGGGAATGGACAGGGGGAGTGCGTCCCTGTTAGTACTGCTGGACCTCTTAGCGGCTTTCGACACCATCAACCATGGTGTCCTTCTGGATCGGCTGGCCGGGTTGGGGCTTGGAGGCACTGTTTTGAAATGGTTCCGCTCCTTCCTGGCTGACAGATCCCAGAAGGTGGTGCTGGGGGATGCTAGTTCGGCACCCCGACCTCTTAAGTTTGGGGTGCCACAAGGTTCCATCTTATCCCCCATGCTATTTAACATCTACATGAAACCGCTGGGAGAGGTCATCCAGGGTATGGTGCCTGGTCATTTGGAGTGGGGTGCCATCAATATGCTGATGACACCCAACTTTATCTCTCCTTTCCCCCTGATTCTGAGGAGGCGGTTGAGGTCCTGGATTGCTGTCTGGAGGCGGTTGGGGGCTGGATGTGGGCGAACAAGCTGAAACTAAATCCGGATAAGACAGAGGTGCTTCTGGTTTGGAAATCCACAGCTTGGATATTGGACTATTGCCCTGCTCTGAATGGGGTTGCACTCCCTCTGAAGGAGCAGGTCCGCAGTTTGGGGGTTCTCCTGGATCCACAGCTGCACCTGGACTCCCAGGTGGCGGCCAGGGGAGCCTTTGCTCAGCTTCGGCTGATTTGCCAGTTGCGACCATACCTGAGCTGCGCGGACCTGGCCACAGTGACCCACGCCCTAGTGACATCTAGATTAGATTACTGCAATGCGCTCTACATGGGGCTGCCTTTGAAGATGGTCTGGAAATTACAACTAGTACAGAGCGCGGCTGCTCGGGTGATTGCTGGGGCACATCGGTTTGACTCTGTCAGGCCGTTGCTTTGGCAACTACACTGGCTGCCGGTTCCATTCCGGGCCCAATTCAAAGTGCTTGTTTTGACCTTTAAAGCCCTTTACGGCTCAGGTCCAGGGTATTTGAGGGACCGCCTCCTTCCATACAATCCTGCCCGTACACTTAGATCATCGGGGGGGGGGGGCCTTTTGTGCCGCCACCAGGAGAGGTGAGAGGGATGGCAGCCAGGAATAGGACCTTCTCGGTGGTGGCCCCCCCCTGACTTTGGAATACCCTCCCCTTAGAATTGAGAACTGTTCCCTCTTTGGTAATATTTCAGCGGGGGCTAAAGACCTTTTTATTTCAACAAGCTTTTAATTGTTGACAGGCTGGCTGCCTGCCTGGCTTTTTAGATTCTTTATATTTTAGGATACACGGGGCTTGTTGTTTTAAATTTTAATTATTTTAATGTTGTTTTTAATTATTGTTTTTAATTGTAAATTGTGATTTTATTGTATTTTATTGTTGTAAGCCGCCTGGGGTGCCCATGGGGCAGAAAGGCGGGATATAAATTAAATAATAAAATAAATAAATCCTATCCCCATTCTGCAAGGAAAATACACACATCCTTTTGCAGAAAATCACTTTTGCCAGCCACAGACCAGGTATAATTAGAGGAATTCCATAGAAGGGCATACACACCTGAAAAGCACAACACCCACCAATTGCCCAAACATATCCCACCAACCCAGACAGCATAGGATATATAGGTTAACTCTGGCAGCCAATCACCCCACACTCACCCCATCATATAAGCTCAGCTCTGGCACCCTCACACTTGGAGCACAAGTCGCGCAGCATGGGACTACACCAAGGGGACTTTGGTGTAGGGGTGATTGGCATACAATCACCCTACTCTGCACCAACAACCACACTTTGCATCATACATCCATCTTTCACAAAACACAGGGCATATGTTCACAGGGCATAAACTCAACAACACTACAGTACATTTAGGTTTATATCATTTAACATGTATTTTAAAGATTTATACACTGCCTTTCCTATGCTCAAGGCAATTTATAATAAAGCATAAAAATACAAAAGATAAAAACACATGAATAAAACCACTGAAAACAATTAAAAACGATACAGGAACCGGTTAAAAATATAAAAACACAGCAATATAAAAGCAATGACATAAATGCAGCAAAAGATAAAAGTGTCCTTAGGAGGTTCCTCCTCCCTCCTCAAATGCCAAGGAGAATAAATAAAAGTTTTTAAATATGGTTTTAACTGGAAACCATATAAAAGAGGGGGCTGTCCTCAGATTTTCCAGTAGTTGGTTCCAGAGATGTGGTGCCACAACAGAAAAGGCCCTGCATCTTGCTGCCATCCCCTCGGCTTCAGATGACAGTAATATCTTAAAACAGAGCCCTACCCAATGATCTCAGAGGACACCCAGGATTATGTGGGGATGCTGGTCCTTGAAGTATCCTGGTCCTTTGCCATATAGAGTTTTAAAGACCATCACCTGCCTGGAATTGGGCTCAGAATGGAATGGGCAGCCAGTGTAGATCCCAGAGTATGGCAGGCTCAATCCACTGAGTCCCAGTGATCAACTGAACCAATGTATTCTGCACTAACTGCAACTTCTGAAGCCCCATGGGAAGCACCATGTAAGACTGCATTACAGCAGTCTAACTTAGATGTCACTAGGGCATGGACTATGATAGCCATAGATTACTGTAACTGATTCAGATTTTGTTTCAGCCAGCACACTATCTGAAACTGGGCAAAGGCCCCCCTGGCCCCAGATGCCTCCTGACCCTTCAAAAACAGCTGTGGATCCAGGAGCAGAACCATACCTATTACAAATGAAGAGGTAATTCTTTCCATCCATGATACAGAGGGCATAGAACCATGTTCTGTTCTGAACCACTTAAGTATTGATGTCAATCCTGGGAGAAAACAATAATTTACATTGCCACAAAAGAACACTTAGAGGAGTTCTCATGCTACAGTCAGGGTCTGAGCTCTTTCCAAAAGAGGGACAAATGATGGCCTGACTTTGGATACACCTTTGCTGATCGCTTTCTAGAAAAACAGGGAAATATTTGCCAATTGTGCTGGACAGAAATATGCTATTAGCAACAATAATAGCAGTTCTAGTATGCCTCTCACAGGTCTCTAATTAGCTAAAATACAAAAAAAACCTTTCCTTTCTCATGTCCAGGTATCATAAAACAGGGCCAGGCTTAGGAGCTGTGAGGCCCAATTAGAAACATTTTTTTGAGGAGCCCCAGTTTGACAGTCTATAGAATCTTATAAATAAAATTTATTATACACTTTATCTCTATGGTAGAATGGAAAGCAATCAAAGTGCATGCGAGCTAACAGACCACATGGATCTAAGCACATTTTAATGTAAAATTAAATACATGTAAGCCTACAGCAAAAAAACGTGTATCTTTGAAAATAGTTACATTTGATTTTAACTTTGAAAATAGTTACATTTGATTTTAATTTTTTTTTACTTTGTTCCACAATTTATAATTCAAGTACAGTAAAAAAAAAATCCAAAATATAAACAGTATTTCATGTCTTGCTGTCACCTCTGGCAAAGATATGAAAGGAAAAAAGTTCTGGCTGAAAGAACACTGGAATATTAATTTAGCAGCAACTGGAAAAGATGAAGCATTATCTCCACTTTCAAACAGGCAGGCAAGTGGCAAAGACAAAGATTGCCTGCAAAGTCATATCTGTTGAGATTTGGTTAGTGTAGCACTCCCAGACTTGAGGGCTTTGCC
>JAJKFI010000111.1:2152319-2164387 GCA_029204185.1 Lerista edwardsae | reverse complement strand
GGGAACAGAGACTCTAGGCCTGGGTCAGACCTTGACCAGTCCTGACAATATCCACACCCAGCAACTCCTAGTTTTTTTGGGGGGGGGATGTCTGTTTTTTCCTTGTAGAGCAAATGTATTAAAACAACAGGACAAATGTATATGTTTGATACTTTACTACTATATTAGGAAAATATTAAATTCTATAACACTTGATACCATAAGCACAGCCGTTTTCAACCAATATGCTGTGGCACACTGGGGTGCCGCAAATGGTCCCCAGGTGTGCCTTGGAAAAACTTCCAAGGGTGAGGGTCATTTCTTAGTAGGGCCTTTGGGGGATGCGAGCCCCACACCAACAGTGTAGTGTGCCTTGTCACTGGTCAAAACATCTATGGTGTGCCTTGGCAATGTTAGCACCTTGTCAGTGTGCCATGAGATGAAAAAGGTTGAAAATTGCTGCCACAGCACAATGTTTTCCTGGACTACAGAATGAAGAGTAGTGAGAAATTACAATAAAACCTATGACAGAAAGAATGACTTTGTTATATATCACCCAGTTCTCACATGCTAACCCAAGTTCTATTCAACACACACACACACACACACACACACACACACACACACACACACACACCCCAACCAGTCAGAGCACCACAGGGCATCACTATTATAGTATAATCATATAGCTGCCAGTTTCTGAACTATGAGCCACATACATGGTTTGCAGGACAGGAAACCCAGCTCAGCAACAAATATATAAAACTTACACCATGAGGTTAATGCTGAACTTGTATTAAACTCCCGGGGGGGGGGAAACCATGTAGAGCTTTGATTTCAGCAGAAAAATCAGGTGTAAAACAGCTTATATCTGAGTGAGCCAGAGTACTTAAAATTGCACTGAAAATAGCAACCTGGCACTGGCAATATAGAGCCTGCTAAACCAAACATTTACTAGAGGCAGTATGCTTTTTCATTAATATGTCATTTACAGAAGAAGCCATCAGTGGCCCTTAAGAAGAAAGGGCCCTGCATTCCAATGAGACATTCATCAATAAAGGCATTTCCTCTCCAGAAAGTCAGTACAGAGGCACAGCTAGATCCAGATAATTACAAACATAAAAACAGAGATGGAAGTCAGCTAACACGGCATCGTATTTTGTGGGTATATGTTCCAGAAAAATGCATCAAGCATCCTCCTCCATTGTTTCAGGTTGGATGCCCAACCTGTGCAACGGGTTACAACAGAGAAAATTATAGGACAATATGTAATACAAACAGGAAAAACATACAGCTCAAACAGGACATAATTAAGGCAGGACAAAAGACTTGCATACAGCACTATATGTTCCCACATAATACAGATTTTTTTTTTTAATTTTTAGTGGGGTAGTCAGTCAGTCTGTGCAGGAAAAACAAACATACCATTTGTTTTGTGGATCAGAGCCCACCAGATTTAAAGCAAAAAGTTCCTGAAAACACAAAGAAAAACAGGATTTATTTCAAGGAACTTTAGCAGGCAACCAAAATGATATTTATGTATCTGGAAAGTCACACTTGGGCAAGTTTCTTAATTGTTAATTTGAACCTCTTGCCTCATAAGCTTTCTAAAGTAATTAAGGGCCAGATTCAAAGGGCTTTATCACATGTGGCACCCTGGCTAGAAGAGTTGCATACATGCCATGAAGCACATTCGTTACACCGTGGGAGGAGTGAGTGCATGCCTGCCCAACCTCTGAAAGGACAGGCTGCCAGCACTCCAGCAGTGCCAGCAACCACTGTTTTCAGGCTGGGGATAGAGGTGGGGAGGTGGTGGAACTGGGTAGAGGTGTGAAGGGGAAGCTCAGTCCCACACACAGGGAGGTGGGTGGGACCTAGCTTTCCTAATGTCCCCATCCTGCAGGATGCATGCAGCAGTAGCCATTTTGCTACCGCTGCTCCTATGGGACCCAGGCAGCTCAGGATTGGGCTGTGAGACATTGCTTGAATGGGTGGGGGGGGGAGGGAATGCTGAAAGACACTAAAAAGCAATTCATGTGGCACTGTTACAATGTCTCCATTAGAGAGTGGGTACCTATTAAGGATGTGGTGGCACAGCGGGTTAATTCGCTGTTGCTGGGCTTTCCAACCGGAAGGTTGGGAGTTCAAGACTGCGCGACGGAGTGAGCTCCCGTCGCTTGTCCCAGCTCCTGCCAACCTAGCAGTTCGAAAGCACCTAAATGCAAGTAAGATAAATAGGGACCACTTCGGTGGGAAGGGAACGGCGTTCCATGCGCTACGGCGTAGAGTCATGCCGGCCACATGACCACGGAAGCTTGTCCTTGGACAAAATGCTGGCTCTACAGGCTTTGAAACGGAGATGAGCACCACCCTCTACAGTTGGTCACGACTAGACCATCCGGTCGTGGGGAAATCTTTACGTATTGTGTAGTTGGTTTCTGAAGAGCTACCTGTAAGAAGCTAAATACAGTACATATTTAAAGCATGAAAAGCATTTATCGTTAGCAGCACTGGCCATCTACTTAGGACTGAACAGAAAGATATGCTTTTGCCAAAGCTACTCAATTGAACTTTGTTCACCAATACAAAGATTTTATTCATAGATGAGCTTCAATTTTATGGGTGGATGTTGGATATTATAATCTCACAATTTTAGCCTTTTGAACATCATAGTAGTTATGAGATTGCACTGAGAACTTTTTTTGAGTATGGTAAATTGTGGCATGATGCACACCAGGAGCGCATTGCAAGCTTATCAGGCAAGAGATTAACTTCAATTTAAACATAAAAAAACTTGCCCAAAATTGACTTTCCAGATATCTATATTCTAAAATCAAGAACATGTCTTACTTCAGAATTGCAGTGAAGCTCCTACCAACGATCACTACTTCTGGAAAGCAAAATGTGCAAACTGCATGTTTTTCAGCCAGAATTTCTCTTTCCAAAAATAGAAGAAATTCCCTCCAAAGAATTGTCCAGTATTGCTTTTGCAAGCAGTATTGCAAAAGTATTGCTTTTGCAAGCAGTTTTCCTGGCACCCATTTCTTTCATGCCATCACAACACTGTAATCCAAACGGTAGGAAGGGCACTTCCGTTTTATAGGGACTTGGCACCTGTTGCAAGACTTGGGACAAGATCCTCCCGTCTTCTGATAAGATCCTACCCTACAGACATTGTATCCAAAGAGCCACTCATTTAAGAAAGAAATGAGAATTACAAACTCATAGCAAAAAAAATGTCTAAAAACATCACAAATATTATGGAAAATAATGGAATAACTAAAAGTATACCAAATTAGACATAGGTTTTAGATCAGTGTTTCTCAAACTGTGGGTTGGGATCCACTTGGCGAGTCACAACCTGATGTCAGGTGAGTTGGATTCCAGTCTAAAGCATTTGCACTGTTTTAGATAATTGCTACAAAATATATCTGTGTTAAACAGAGCGAGATATGGAAAGGTGAGGAGAAAACAAAAAACACTGGAAGAAACCTGGCTCCATCCCCAATCCCATTATGCAAAGCTATGACTTCTGAAAGAAACCAAAGTGGAATCTAACTGGGTTAAGAGGGAACCTTTAAAGTGGCAGTTCTTAAAAGCAGAGGGAGAGCAACTGCCCCATTCACTCCAGGAAAGCGCTTTTTCCAGTGGCTGTTTGCTGGTGTCCCTTTTTAGACTATAAGCTGTTGTGGGACAAGAAACCTTATTTTCATTTATTTTGCTGTGTTCACCAGTTTGAAGTTTTTATGGTTGAAAATCGGTATACCTAAACATTTTAAACAAACAACTAAACTTGGATAAAACTGCAAATCTCTTACGAATTTTTCTTTTCTTTTAGAATTATCAGTGACATTACATTTATAAAGTTTTCCCCCTATCTTCTCTAGGAACTAATTTCTTCATTTCATAGAAATGTTGGAATACATATGTTTTAAAAAAACACTCACACAAATTTTCCTTTTCATGTACTGTTTTGATGGCTTTTCAAATTTATTCTTATATCAATTGGCAAAAAGATGTTTTCCTCTTGCAGATGCATATTGCAGCTCCATCTCTAACACTGGATATATACGTACTTTTTGACAATAGTCTACTAATGCTTTAATTTAACAAAATAGTATTGATGGGGGAGGGGATGTATGTGTTACGTATTTTATGTTCTTAAAGTGATAGAGAGTTTCATGGTAGACAAGTACTGGTATAGTTACTAAAATTGCTATTTTTGACTTCAAAAGTTTACATTTCTATTTAGAGCACAAAATAAATTTCTCCTTTTACACTATCTCCCTTCAGGTATGCACAGAACAGGTGAGTTAGATATGGACATGAGTAGTTGCTGAAGTTACTGTCATGCATCTTCTTGTATATGTGAGACAGAAGTTGCTAACTGGGCAAGAGGCACTTTTTCAAGTGGTGTCCTCTTATATATAGCAGGGGGAGAGCAACTGTCCCTCTTCACCCCAGCACAGTGTCTTTCTCGTGGCTGTGGCTGGGGGTGTTCTCCATTCTTCTAGATTGTGAGCCCTTTTGGGACAGGGAGCCATTTGACTTTAATGTTATTATTTGCCTGTAAACCGCTTTGTGAACTTTGTGTTGAAAAGCGGTATATAAATACTAGTGATTGATTGATTGATTTTTGCAGTATCCTTTCAGTTACACTTAATGCAAAAAAATTAGGTCCTCAGTCTCTAGCTTCAAATAAAGGGACTGGCATGTTGTCACTGACTGAAGGGAAAAAACTAGAACAGCTTCAAGTGAGTTGGCAGTTTCCTCAAATTTCATCAGAATTGTACAATTAGGACTGCAATCCTAACTTGCGCTGGTACAGCCAGGCTGCAAGTCACCCCAGGGTAAGGTGATATTTTACCTCCTACTTAATGTAACACCTTATGGGGTTGCTTGGATCTGCGCCAGCTATTTGTGCAGCTGATGTAGAACTGCCCTGTCCAGGAGCAGGGATTAGGATACAGCATGCACTACCTCTACCAATCCCATCCACCTCCGAAGCCCAGTCCTCCCCTCGTTGTACTCGCCCCCTGCTCAGAAACGCCCCTTCCCACTGCTGGAATGCGTTCGCACCATCCTTTCTGGCCCCCCTGCACTGTCCGATGCAAACCGACCTGTGCCAGACAGTATAGCATCAAGATCCGGTCCTGGCCGGCTGCTGCACATCCTTGTGCCAGCGCTGCTGGCTCCTGAGTAAGTGCATACCTGCTTTGTGACACTTGACAGCTGATGCAGGGAACCTGCGCTGTCTTAAGTCCTAGTATACAATTTACAAGCTCTATTAGGAAAGCTTTTAATTCTGAAAGTGAAAATAGCATTCCTAGAAAAGTGAGTTAATACTTCTTGGGCAAGTTTCCAGGATTTGCCCAACATCTCTGTGTTAGTAAGTACACAACACAGAGATAACAAGCAAATATGGAATTAAAAAAAACCAGCTGGTTCACATAATGCTTTCTAGAGTACTGGAACACCCAGCTATCTATCTTCTTGCTACTACAATGAAGATGGATAACCCCAGAAGTTGTGAATTAACTGCCAAGTTATCCCTTTCCCGAACTTGCCATGGTATTTTTTTAATGGATTCTTTTCCTAGCCTTCTCTGGAAAACTCTACTGAAGAGGGAGCTTACAGAAAGCATCCGGAAAATGAAAGCTTGTCATTTTACACATGTCAGAAAGTTACAGCCACAACACACACCATTATAATTTCAAAAGCAGGCTGTCAAAAATATGCACCAACAGAAACAGTTTTACACACTACCTACAAATAACCTTGGTTTAAAAATTGTATCTACTACTTACGTAAGTTAGTACCAATATAATAGCTGTACTAATATCATTGTCACCAGTTCACAGTATTGCCGATAATAATAAAAAATCATATAAAACATAAAGGTGGAATGATTGGTTAGCTGGCTTCAGAGCTGCATTTGAGTTTGAGTATTCTGTCATCTCAAAAGTCAAAGAGCTTTGCTAATGGATGGTTGGTGCAGTTTTATTGGGTTGGTTCATGCTCCAGCCCAGCAACACATTCAGAGAGCAAGATGGCACCAATTAACCTTTCCAGATGATGCCAAGGTCAACCATGTAAACCAGAATTAATCTTGTTGGTCATCCACATCCATCAGATGATGCTTAATGAATGTTTAGCGTTTGTGCAACAAGCAACCTAATGACGTTTGGAACCGCAATATTACGGATCATCAACTCCATGCTGTAAAAAGAGCAGGAGCACTGAAAGGTGACAGCCAGAAATACTCCACTATGCTGTACTGCATGTAGCCCATGATTAGCCCAAAGATCACATCTGTTACATTGTGCCTTCCCAGCATGACTCGGGAGATTCCTACAACAAAAGCCCATAGTACCACCAGTACACGCAGGGGGACAGCCAGTACGAGGTGATGTAGAATGAATCTGCAAACCATGGCAGCTCTGGTGGCATGGCCTGATGGAAAGGAATATTTGTCCACGGAGACAGTGGCAAACATGTCCATCTTGTTGTGGGCTGGGCGCCTTCGTTTTACCAGTCCTTTCACTGCTGCCACCAAAACTACATCGAGCACGAGAGCTAGAAAACAAGTGAATAAAGAATTTTCAGACATTTTAAAAATTTAACAGTATAAACAACATGTCTTAGTGACTATAGTCTGAACTTCTGTAAGACAGCACCCATCTGCAAGATGCAAAGAGACTCTGGGCCTAGAAAACCTCATGTTAACAACACTTTTAGATTAGGCTTTTAGATACACGGGATTTGTTGTTATAGCCTATTAGATACATTATTATGAAGTCCAATTTGTCCAGACTCAGAACAGAATTTCAGCTCTGGGAATTCTGGGGAAGTGAGTGAGGGAAAGCAAATTTAAGCGATGCTTGTAGAGTAGAATGCTCATATAGGAATAAACTCAAGGAGAAACAAATCAAGCCACAGCATGGTGTCCTGGGAAGAACCTACACAGGCAGACAGCTAAATCAATTGTCATGAGCAAGAAATAGAATGTCCTTCCTACCACCCCCATTTTCCAGCAGTTAAGAGCAGCACACCACAAGTTTCAGGCTTCTTAGCACAACAGACTGCATCAAGCCTTTCCCATGAGGAGCCTTAGGGCCCAATCCTATCCAACTTTTGAGCACTGATGCAGCTGTGCCAATGGGGTGTGCACTGCATCCTGCACTACAGGGGCAGTCATGGAGGCCTCATGAAACCTCATGGCTGCATTGGTGCTGGAAAATTGGAATAGGATTGGACCCTTATTCATGACAGAGGTGTGGGTGTTCTCTCCCTGAAGATATCAGAGAGGCTCAGAACTGGATCTGTGGCTTCTTGCCACCACACTTACCCTTCACCAGTGGACCAAAAGGCATGCACTGTAATCAGCACCTAAACAGCATAACATCAGTCAACTTTCAAGCAATACAAATAGAAGCAATAGCCACCAGCAGTAGAGGCAGAGGTCAGGATGTAAACAAGGTAAGGAGTTCTCCATAGTTGTAACCCTCAATGTACATGAGATGCCAGAGTGCTAAGGGTCACCGGAAAGCTGCACACTCTGCCTCTTAGAAGATTCCCAAGTGTGGGAAAGTAAAGGCTCAGATGATAGCCTCCACCTCAAACCCACAGGAAAAATCTCAAGGAGATTTAACACACAGGTTATAAAAAGTAGAGTCATGAGCTCCCCGTTATACCTTTGCCCTGGTATCTCATCCAAGCATTGAGGAGGGTTACCTGCTTAGGTATGGGTGGAAGGCCCAATATCTTAAACTTTAAGATAGTTCTGAGCCAAAAAAAGGGACACAAGTTACCAGCAACCACTTCATGAGCTACCAGTAGTTTGCGAGCCCCACATTGCCTACCCCCTTTTTAAAGTAACAGGGAAGGGGAAGAATCCAGTAAACCACACGTGGTTTGTTTTATTCTTAGTTTCCCTTTAGCCAAATCCTCCCACTCCATGCTCATATCACTGCCCACTTCCAGAACATGGCTTGTTTTCTCTTTTTATTCTCCTGCCCTTATTTTAGCATATCTTCAATCTTTGAAAATAAAATTCCTATCTTGTAGTGTTTTTCCTGCCTGGTTTCAGTCCACTCAGGAGGAGGATAGATGCCTTATCTTCCCAGATAAGGCCAACTTTCTGCTACTCTTTGGTATTAAGGAAGCCCCTGGATTTTGTGATTCTCTCTTGGCCTAAGAGAGATGTTTTCCCAAAGTATTCTCCTACTGCTAGGTTTGGGTAGTTTAGCAATGACTGTTCCTGTTTAATCCCATTTCAAAAGGTGAAATGGAGGCAGAGGATTTATACTAGTTGTTAGGCTACCATGTTCTATTAATGCTCTTTAAAGAGATGTAAATAAATTGGAACAGATTCAGAGAAGGGCAATGAAGATGGTCAGAGATCTGGAAAACAAGGTTGAAGGGAATGGGTATGTTTAAAAAAGACAGAGAGGAGATCACAGCACTTTTCAAAGGAAGAACCACCACAAGTGAACAAAGACTTGTTCTCCGCTGCCTTAGAGGGCAGGAAATAATAGGCTTACAGGTGTGTCAATTTTGATTAAATATTATGCAATACTTCTCAACAGTATGAGCAATTCAACAATGACATTAATTGCCTTAGAGAGGAGATAGGCTCTCCCACACTGGAGGTTGTCAAAGCAGAGACTAGACAGCCATCTGTTGAGGATGCTCAGGTTCAGGATTTTCTGCCATGTGTAGGAAGTCGAACTTAGGGGGCCTCTTTCAACTTTTGTGACACACCATCGCACATAATGATGAAACTCTTTCTGAATTTATATCTGAAGTACATTCCAGATCTCCAATACTTTCCCAGAAGTAGAAGGTAAGAGATAAGTACTAAACACAATAAATCAGCGATTCTCAAACTCCTGCAAAGGAGTTGGGAACCAGGTAAGTGTGGGTGGGGAGGGGGCAGTGACAGCGTCGCAGCAATCATGGTGCCTCTGCTACCAAGGGCCTTGGTTTTTTACCTGCAGGGTCCTGAGGCTCGCAGCCCTCTCTGATTTCCTCCATGGCTTCTGTGAATAGACCTTATCTTCAATCAGTAGCTACTGTTTCTCCCCCCCCCCCCAAGATGGAAGTAGCTGTTGACTGGAAATGGCTATTCACAGAAGCTATGATGGAGATCAGAGGGGGCTGCAAGCCTCCAAGACCCTGCAGGAGACCAGTGCTCCTCCAAGGCAAGAACAAGTCCCTTGGTAGAGGAGGCACTGCAATCACTGCAGCACCATTGCTGCCATCAGAGCAGGGCCACTCCCCTTAAAGGGGAAGACTCCAGTTCCCTGGTGGGTTGCGACCCACCAATTTGGGAACCACTGCAATAAATAACAGCTATGGTAAAGAAAAACCTATGACAAATACACTTTATAAAGTTCCAACAATTTTGAGAAGCTTCAAATAAGTGAACAGAAAGCATTGCAATAATCCTTCCCCTAAATGCCATACAAGAATGTGTGGAGGTGGGCTATTGCCTTACCTCACTATCCAATTCTCCCAGGTTTATGGACAATGCAACCAGTCACCACAGTTTCAAAAGACAGAGAGAATGTTTACTGGGAAAGGACATGTAGGGGAATGAGAGCTCTTACCAAAGAGAAGGTTGATCAGCACCTCGCGACCTGCTGAGCTACCACTTCTGCAAAGTCCATACAATGTGCCTGCTAGCCAAGGAATACCATGCCCTGAAATCTCTATGACTTTCATGAGCGGGCGAGCACTGCCCCAAGAAGAATTTTCTCCAGCACACACACCCAGCTGTTTCGAGGCCCAAAGATCAATGGCCAACAAGGAGCGCAGGGCAATACCAACAAAAGATGGATTGAGCTTCATGCAGTCCTCTTCAGGTAGAGCCTGTGGAGGACCAGCAGGGGCTGTAGAGTCTTTGCGACGTGAGGGGCTCTCTGGGGGCATGGCACTTCTTGGACCCATCAATGATAAGAACTCCAACCTATTGCTAGGAACCCGTCTCTCACGGCTGCTCTTTGGGCTGTTCCGGGGACTTGGCATGATTGCGCTAGTGGGGCCAATCTGTTGAAAAAGAAAGTTGTCATAGGGTAGTTTAATTGATCAGCCTGCGCAACTCATCTACTAAAGTTTCCATTACATGTTTTATGAGCTTTTCAATTAATCTGAAGTCACAATGCTTGTAGAACTCCAGAAACTATTTCAACTTGAACAAAGGAATTTAGAGCTCAGACAAAAAAAAATGTGCTTCCCAACATCACTGGTTGGTATCATCAGAAAGCGTTCATAGAACTACCAATATGGTGAGGAAATCATGCACCTTCCTCACTGTACAAGTACCAGCAAACTGGTGTACCTAAAATAATAGCCAAAGCACAAATTGAGAGCACTGAGCTCCAGCAGTGTCAGCTTCAGTCACCCCATAAATCATCAATTACTATGATTTCAAACATACAGGAATTGACTTGGTGTAGGCCACAGTGCAGTAACTGCACCACACAGCATATAATTTGGTCTAAGAGTTCAGAATTGAATTCTGAATTGTCCCCCCACCCAAAAACAAAAAACAAAACTCAACATCATTTTTTAAAAGAAAAAAAAAGTTGCAAGTGGCAGCAATCTCAGAAAGTGGTGAGCAACTCGGTATTTCCAAGGAGCCAGACTATGGGGTCTTTTTTGTGCCTCCCCTTGACTAACAGACGAACCATCATAAAGAAAATGAGTATACAGAACTTGCATGGGTGACATAATATTTTATCTGAAGAACAAGTACACAGTTCTGAAATCAGCCCTCTCATGTAATTTGCAGCTAATCAGGAATTACAACTCAAGTGGCAGTTGTAATATGGGCACAATTTTCATGTGGGACACTTTCAAAACAAACAACCTCTACTTCTTATGAAATGTGAGATGCTTAGCCCTTTTCAAGAGACTCTCTGCACGGTGAGATACCACAGAATCCTCAGGCAACCTGCTATCATTCCAACCTCAGCAAGAATTCCCTCCTCCAAGAACTATATTTACTACCTGGGGCTTAACAGGTAGGTCGCCAATCCCCGCCACAGGACGTGTGAGTGGCAGAAGGGCTTATAGGCAAAGAAAGCAGAATCCCAGATAAAAGCTTCAGGTCCTCCCCGCAAATTTATTTTTCACTTATGAGATTTAGATCCTGCCCCACCCCAAAAGTTCTGAGAGGCGAGACCTCATTCATTCATTCGGAATTCAACGTGTTTACGTTGGGGTCATCGTAAGGGGGGGGGTCGTCTTTTGTGCCTGTCTCCTCTGTTCTCACCCCCCCCCGACCTGGAAAGGAGCGAGGCCCAACTCCCAATAGTGCTCTTCCCCAACCAACACCCCCTTTGCCTGCCTATACGGCCACTTTAAATAGGCACCTATCCCTATAAATGCTCACACTCTATCTCGTCTTACCGCCTCCACCGAGCGTCCTCAATGCCCTCCCCATGTCTTTGACTACTGCCCTTCCGCTCGCACCCCCCACCCTTTCAAAGCACCGCACAGGCATAAGCCATGAACCCATGAATCTCCCCTCCCTTCAGCCCGGCCGACCGTTACCTAGCAACCTCAGAAACCGCAGCGACTCCCCCCCCTCGCCAATGCAGCTGCGCTTCCGCTTCCGCCACCTCATGTGACAATGCTGCAGCCGCAGCCGCACTGGCCCAAGGAGGTTAGATTGCTGGCCGGATGGGGGATCGCGGCACAAACACGAAAACGTAGGCTTGTTACGAGCGAATCACGGGCAGAACCGGGCTTCCGGCTACATGTTCGACGTAAGTGGGAGAAAGTGTGGGCTGCCCACAGAAAACAACTGAAAAATTCAGGGTTTTAGCTGAACTCAGATTGCCTAGAACTCAGATTTAGCTGAACTCAGATCGCGCATATCTCGCCCCACCCCGCAAAACAAAAGGTGACCACTAATATAAGGCTCGCTTACAGTTTTAACACTGTACCTTTAAAAAAGTGTTTTTAAGCACTGTTTTCTTGAATATAATAGCAGAAAATAGAAGCTCCAGCACGTGCCCTGCAAAAATGTTTGAGTTCTTTCTTTCTTTCTTTCTTTCTTTCTTTCTTTCTTTCTTTCTTTC
>JAJKFI010000111.1:2133670-2152309 GCA_029204185.1 Lerista edwardsae | reverse complement strand
TTCTTTCTTTCTTTCTTTCTTTCTTTCTTTCTTTCTTTCTTTCTTTCTTTCTTTCTTTCTTTGTGCCAGAAGCACCTACATTAATATAATTTTATACATACATCAACATATGTTTTTAGAATAAAATACAAAGTTAAAACTAGATATCATTTGCCCAATACTGGGCCACCTCAACAGCCAACATAAGATCTTCCATTGTGCATTAGAGGGGCACCGTGTGCACTGTAGCATATGTGAGATGGTTTGTTCTTCTCCACATTCACACAGCATGTCTTTTATGGGGAAACCCCATTTCCTCAGGTTGTCCTTAGATCTTCCTACCCCAGCATGCAGTTGATTTAAGGATTTCCATACAGGTCACGGTTGTTCTTGGCCTGGTGGCGGGCATACATATGTTTGTGCCCATTCACTCGGCAGCTCCTTGCTCACTTTCCATAGTTCCAAAGTTCCATAGTGGCAACTGGTTATTAGGGGGGCCCGCAGTCCTAAGGAAGCCCTTCTGCGATCTCAGTCTTGATGGTGGGAGTTGATGGCCCTACAGTGGGTGTGTTTCTAGGGATGTCGCTTTAACCCACTCCTTGTGCGCTGTGCTCTCCCGATGAAATTTGGGAGGGGGAAGGCGAGCTAGGTAATGCACCTTTTGTACTGGAGTCGGTTTTAGGCATACTGTGACCAGTCTGGCTGTTTCATTTAGTGCCACATCCACCTGTTTTGCGTGATTACAGCTACACCAGACAGAGCTGGCATATTCTCCAGCCGGGTGGCATAGTGCTAAAGCAGAAGTCCTTTATGGGTGCAGTCACTCAGCATTAAAAGCCTTGGCACACAGAAGCAGATGGCTGGCAGTAGGTCTGCAGAATATGAGATTGGTATCTTATCTGGAGCATCCAGCTTCTGGAACAAATCTTTGAAATCAGCAGATTGCTAAATAGGACACCTGGATAACAAGTTGTTTTCACGACAGACCATTGCAACTTCACTTTGATTGATCTTGCATTAAGCAGCAACATCTTCAACTCACAGGAGCTGTTGACAGAGCTACCAAGGATTGTTCAGCTTAGGAAAGAACCAGAAGAAGGGTCAGCCATGATGGTGCAAGTCTTCCCGCTGATGCTGTTTACTTGTCAGGTGTCGCAATTTGCTTAACAGAACATTTGTAACACCTTAGGCTGGCACAGCATCTGTGTAAACTAAGGTTAAGATTGTGCTGTGACCTAGTAAGTGCTGTCTAGAAATTAAGCTCTAGAAATCTGCTTAATGATGTCACTTTCTACTTAATAACATCACTTTCAGCTGTCAGCAGGTATCATGAATGCTATTTGACAGAAGACACCCTCAGATACATGAACATTGGCCTGGCTCTGGTGATGAGGGATGTGTACTCTGTGCATGTTTAGAGAAGCTTTTTTAGATTATTCACAGATCAGGGCCCTCACAATCATAGACTCAAATGAAGCTCTGCACATTTTTTGGATAGTGTAGTTTTTATATGAAGTTATATGATTAAGGAACAAACTTGTGTAAAAGGAACAAAGTTTGTGTAACAAACTTGTGTAATCTCTGCTAGGGATTGCTATTATTGCTGCTTAGGGCAGCTGAATTTGGGCAGCAGCATGAAAATCAATCCAAAGATTCCTACCTAGTTGCACCCCTGACTAGTCCTCCATTCCAAGGTTAGCAGAGGATTCTCCGTTCATCAACCATTTGTGTCTATAACCTGCAAGTATTTGCTTTGTTTTATTTATAATTTGGCTCTCCCAGCACCACCATCAGCTGCTGAGCTGCTAAGTGGTGCATTGGCAGATGCAACAGTGCTAAAAGGGTGGCATTGGGAGAGCCCAATTATCATGTGGGCCACCCTTTCAGCAGTGCCAAGGCATCGCAACTGAAAGGGTGGCCTGCGTGATAATCAGGCTCTCCCAGCGGTGCCCTTGCAATAGCACTGCTTCTGCCTAGGCGCTATGAGGGAAAGACAGAAGGAGGCCTCAAGGAGGCAAGGAATAGTACAAGGGAAGAGGCAGACAAAAAGGGGTGAGAAAGGGAGAAACTGCACATGCACTGGGATAACCCAATTATCATGCAGGCTTTATTAAGCAGCACTGCTTCTCCAGTGTCTACTTACTTTGCAGAGTACTTGTCAGCTGGTAAGCTGCAAAGCAGCACTGCTGTAAGAGCAGCCCATGTGATAATTAGGCTCACATGTATTTGGAAAATATCAAGATTGGCATATTTTCTCTTTTGTCATTTGCAGCTAATGAGTTCCTAAGTGAGAAAAAAAGTGCTTATTTCTGGTCGTCCCTGCTTAACGAAGCCACTCCTTGCTTAATTACATCATTTCTGGCCTTCAGCAGGTGCCTAAAATCCATTTTGGCCCACTATATGAAACGGGTTTGACATCCTAGATCAGTGATGGCAAACCTTTTGGGTTTGGTGTGTCAAAATTTTGGAAAATGCTTAACTTGACTCTGTTGGTGTCTCAATCCCCCTCCCAAGCAAAAGAGACACAGTTCTTTATATTCATTTATTTAAATAAAAAATACAGTCCAATCATGTGTGGTGCTATGTATTCTATAAAGAAACATCAAATAATCTCAAAAAATGAAAAATGAGTAAAATAAACTCAATTTTTGATGGGTGTTGGTGAACACTGGTGTGTCACTTCAAATGTTATGATGTGTCACCTTTGACACACGTGTCATAGGTTCGCCATCACTGTCCTAGATGGTGTCAGACTTCAGAAGCCTGGCTGTTTCTTTGGGTTACCTGCAAGAAATTTCCTACACAGATAGCACCCCTGGATAGAAAAAGCATTCAAGCTGTGCATACAATGGCAACATGTGATGGGTACAGTTTTGCTGCATGCAATAAATCTGTTGTATTTGATGCAGATGTTCAAAGTCATGATGGTGGTGGTTGCACTTTTTGGATAGAAACGCTGAACAGGATTAACAGCATTCTTTTCTCTCTTAGTAGGGATAGCTAGTAGGTAGTAGTAGCTAGTAGCTAGTAGACTCCTTAAAACCCTTTCTTTCAGTCCTCCTATATGGACAAGATTTTCACACCTCTTATATTTAAGTTAGCTATAATCTAATCGTCTCCACCTCCTTTGTGCGCTAGCGACCTTTGTGCACAGGTCCAAGGAGACTCGCTGCAGAGTCATTGCAGGAGGTTTTAACCCCCCTTTTCCTGGTGAACCCTCTTGATCCTCCACCACCTAACTGGATACAGTGTGCCATTTTTGTGCAGGGCAGGGGTGGGGGGAAAGGATAGTTTTAGGTTGTCAGTTCAGAGTACAAACCACACACCTATTCCAAGAAGGTGCTGATAATAGAGGGAACCTAGTATCTCCCTCCTCCCCTCCCCCGCCACACGAAGCAAGAACATAACTTCAGGAAGGAGGAGGAGATTGGTCTACTGTATTCACTAATAATATCACAAGGACATTGAAGGCTACATCATTGATAGCCTTAGCCTGTCATTGTTTTCCCCATGGCAAGGAGAAGATTCATTTGGGATGGAGGCTGTTTCCCAGATGAAAGATCACAAGTTCCCCAAATTCATAGCCCAATCTATGACATTGCAAAACTCCATATAGTTTGCAACCAGGCCACTGCCAGAAACACAAGTTGTTGCGCTGGCTGTACAGCTGCGGCCTGCCTGGGGCCCCTGCACCAGTAAGTCAGTAGCAGGGGCAGTCTGTAGGTAGGGGTGGGAAGACTGGGGGGCATAACTCACCAGGGAAGGGGGATGGATAAGGGAGAAGGTGGGAGGGGGTGAATCTGCGCCATCGGCGCATGCCAGATCATCCCCTCTATTTTAAACCTCTCTGCCCCTTTTCTCTCCTCAAACATACACCACCCAAATAGGTGGCTTAGATCCATGAAGACACATAGGAGACCCAGGGCTTACGCAGAGGGAATTAAAAATTGTTTTTACTTCCCATTTGCCCCCTCAGGTTGCCCCGCCTTTTTTGGCATGTCTACATCAGCACTGCTGGAGGATTATAGGATTGGGGCCACAGCCTTCTACTCTCTTGGGCAGCCCAATCCAAAGTAAGGCCAGCATAACATAACAGGGCTAAAGCCCATTAGGAGACAGCAGCAGCAGCGAAGTGCAGGCCAAGGGGAGGTTTTCTGCTTACACCGCATAAGCCTCAGTGGGGCTGCTTGGATCTGCACCTGCTGTTTTGCAGGTGCAGGCGCATGTGTGCAGGAGCGGCCCAAATTGATGCCGCCGAGGCTAGGGACGAGGTTTAGGATTTGGCACTATGGCCATCCTGCATCACAACCCACATCTCTGCCCACTGCACTGCCCAGTTATGCCCCCAACATGCCTCTGGAATGCCCTCGGCAAGGCCCAGCGCCAACTGCGCGCTGCTGACGCTCAACCAGCACAAGGCCGGCACTTCTGGCAGTCGCAGCGGTGCCCAAGTGTTGGCACTGCTGCTTGCGCCGGTCCAGCGCCATACCACCGATGCTGATGCGCTTGACGGCACGTTTGCAACAGTGTTCAGCTGGCGCAAGACTGTAGCCCTGGCACAACGGGGATATAGGATTGCGCTCTTAGCTTCTTTTCTTAGCCTGGCCAGTAAAACATTGTAAGAGAAGGCAGATAGATTTATAAATTTGGACTGTTTACATTCAGGCATTAACAAATCAGAGCTACAAATGATTGTCTTGCATAAATGGGTGAGAAAAGGGAGAATAGGAGCTTTTCAGTGTCTCAGTTCATGTAGCACCAATATTTAAATAATGCTGCTTGTGCTGCTTGAGAATGAATTATTGTGTTCAGTCCATAGCACCCTTTTATAGCATGCCTGTAATTCACAGGCTCATATGCCCTACATCCAGCCCAGGGTCCATGTGAATGTTCAGCAGAGTGTGTCCTTAAGCACTTACAAACCAAGGCAACAAGGCACACATCCTCTGCTACCAGCCTGGGACCATAGTTAAGAGCAAAAGCTTCTAACAGCAATAAACAGCCTCTTACCTTTTTAAATCCTCAGGCTAAACTAGCCCCAACTACAGGGACCTATCCCAAAGCTTAACTGGTAGGGTGCCCAAGTAGCAAAACTGAATTTAGCTTGGTTCCAAATACTCACAAACGAAGTTTATAGCTTAACTATAATGTATTAAAAAAAACAAGCAGTTACAAAATTAGGAAAGGTTTAAAAGAACTAACAGAGACTTAACCAAGATACACTTCAAAATAACAAAACAACTGTATGCCAAACTCTAGACTAGGCCCTAGACCATGCAAGGTAGTTAGCCTTGCAGGTTCACCTTCTTCTCAGTCCAATGCAGGCAGCAGGTCCATGCTGGGCATCTTGGATGGCTTGGAGAAGGTGATCTCAAGGTCTGGAGATCTGATGGTCTTCTTTGATGGTCTCTGAAGGTCTGATGGTCTGTGGTCTTGCTGGTCTGTGTTCCTGTACCCCCCAAACTGGATATCTTTATATCCCCTCCAGTATAATTACCAGTAATTATCCAATCAGGATACAGGTCAGACCTCTTCCTGATGGAATGTTCGGAGGTTCCATCCTGTTCAGGAAAAGTTATGTAAACAAAACATTAATTCTAAGTGATGGGTCTCAGCTGTGCGGAATCTTCTTAATTGCAGCACTAGCTGGATGGAACCTTCCTGATTAGGTACTTCCTTCCTAACCCTAGCTATGACCTCACACCTTTCTGCAGAAAACAAAGCAAATAGGAAATTATACTTCCTGAGTAATTGTCCCTCTTCACCCCTGCGCAGTCTTTCTAGTGGCTGTTGCTGGCGGGCTGCCTTTTTTTTTTTTTTTAGATTGTGAGCCCTTTTGGGACAGGGAGCCATTTAACTTTATTATTACTATTTGCCTGTAAACCGCTTTGTGAACTTCGTGTTGAAAAGCGGTATATAAGTACCTGTTGACTGACTGACTGATGAAATTACCTCAGGAAATGAGCTAATTATCACCAGCTGGTACCTTATCAGCTTTAGCTCCTTAAAAAAAAAAATAGAGGTATTCTGACACAATGGAGTCAGACCATGACCTAGCCTTCTCTTGCTCTTTACAACGTCTATAAATAAATAAACAGACTGGGAATAATAGTGGCTGTGGAGATGGTTGGCTGGGGAGCAGCGGAGATGCAGCCGATTCATGTTCTTTCCTGCCAAGGATATTCAGAGTCTTCAGCTAAGTACTTATGATACCTTATTCTCAGGCAGTGAGGGCATGTTTTGAGAAAAAATAGCCCACTCATATGATATCTGCCTGAACATCTTGCTGGTAGCTGAGCCAGTTTTATTTGGATTGACCTCCCTACCCCAACATCACAATGTGAAGCATGACTATGAAAAATTCTGCAGACTATTAGAGCATTTATGGGGAAAGAATGAGAAAAAAAAGAGTTATAATAACTTCCCCATAAATGGCTGGAAGTGTACTGCCAATAGGACAGGAGATTATTCTTCAGCAGAAGTTCAAGCACCCTCTGTAATCGCCAGAGATAGTGAGGAAGTTTAGAGGTTGAGGTTGCCCTCCTAGGATGATGAACATGATTAACGTGCTCATGAGTTTTAGCTCTAGCTCAAATATTCCTTTCTTACGGCCCAATAAGGCCGGTTGCAATGTTGTAATGCTATGTAGAACATTACAAAGGCCCTATCACATTGCAAACAGCGGGCTGCCAGAGATCGTTTTGAATCTGCTCTCTTCTGCACCTGGCTCCACAGGGGAGTGCAGGTAAGCTGGCACGGTTGGTGGAACGAGGCAGGGGAGGGTGGAACAGAGCAGGGGTAGGAGGGGGAGTGTCCTGGTGCACATGATCTGTCCCAGAATGCCATTCCTTGCCTCCCGACGTGCCCTCTTGCGCCAGCCAAAGGGCTGTTACAGGTCTGAGCAGACCCATTGGTGATCAGGAGGCTTATGGAGAGGTAAGGGAATTTTCCCTTAACTCTCCCAAGCCTCCCAATCCGCACATTCATCATAGCGTGCAGCAATGCCCATTTTGACACAGCTGCATGCTATGGCAAGGAAATGGACAGTGGTGTCATCTAAATCATTTAAGAACAGGTACTCACTTTTGATTGGCACGTGTCGGGACCCGCCCACCAGAAGTGACGTCATAAGCCAGAAGTGAGGTCGTGGCAGGAAGTGACATGAAAAAGCCCTTTTTGAGGCCTCAGACAATTTTAAACTGACCCAACAGTTGCAACAGTATTCCACAGCACCCCCAGAACATGTTAAGGAAGACTGGCATCATGTTAAAGTGACCCAACAGTTCCAAAACCCCAGAGCAGCTCATTTTTCAGTGGCAAGGCAAGGCAAGGCTCCGCTTGCTGCCTGCCTGCCTGCCTGGCTCTGAGAACGTGCAGGCAACTCAAACATGCAGGAAATTCAAACATTGCAGGGGGCGGAGTCGACGAGTGGGCGGGCGAATGGGCGGGGCCAGCCATAATCCTAGAAACCGGTACTCGCATACCCCCGCATACCCCCTGCATGACATCACTGGAAATGGATATAATTAGGCTGTTAGTTTCTTAGAACAGAACATTTCTGCTGTCCTAAAGCAGCAATCCTATCCACCAGCAATTTCCAAAGTTTACCATGCTGCGACCCACTTTGTCCTGATGCTTGCTGGTGGTTCCAGGGAGGTGCTTCTGTGGGCCAGTCTGAGACCAATGGAAGCCCATAGAGTGGGTCACTGGGCCAGCAACTGGGATCTTTCAGGTCTAGGTCCAACTTCCAAACCACTGTACTGTTCTGGCTATCAAGAGAAGCTCAGCATAAATTATATAAATGGTGCTTGATCCTTCAAGATGTAAATAAGATTTATCAAGTAAACACTTACTGTATATGCATTATATTTCAACACATAACACATAAAGCTGCTGCTGATTATGATATGATCTGTATGTGTGTAGTTCTTGAAAGATAGAACATGTCTGTAAATTGTAAAAACCTTCAGGTTTATGAATAAAAGTCTGCCCATGTAAACCGCCTTGAGTTTCAGTCACTAGAGAAATCTAGTGAACTTAAGAAAGGCGGTATATAAATACATGTTAAAAAAAAAAAAACCATGTCTAAAAATTCAAATGTAAGAGTCACAGCCAAAGGCCACCACAATTCAGATGCAAAAGAAACATTCAATAAACATATTAAAAACAAATTCTCTCATGTATTTACAACATTATACCAAAATATTTAAAACTCACAAATATTTATGTATTTATTTTGATTACAGTACTTGTATACTGCCTTTCTTATAGACTCCCCTTGGCCACCTCCCAAGCACCCCCACGTCCCGCCCCCCACCTCCCTCCCTCCCACCAATCCCCACGCCGCCCTGTCATGGCGCCTCCCTTGCCCTAGATGGCTTCGGCCGACACTAGGAGGCACTGCGCAGGCGCAACAGGACTGGCGCTGCCAGCAGCACTGGTCCTGTGGCCTTAGCGCCGACATGGGGGTGCCGATCAGAGCCCTCACGTCAGCACTAAGCACACAGCATTGGCACAACCTCGTTATGCCGACGCTGCACAAACTTTAGGTTTGCGCTATAATACCCAGTCCTAAATTTTGCAGGCACAGCCAGGCCATATGGCCTGCGCTGCATTCAATGGAGCGTAGGAGGTGGCTGGAAGTCCCTTTGGGGTAAAGGGATATATTACCCATCCACCCCATGGGGCTTCTTTTCTAGCTATATAATATAGCAAATGTACAGCAGCCCGGGCTAGGATATAGTGGAGGAGGCCTCAGCCATTCTAGACCCAACCCCCCCTCATTTTGCCCGCCCCCCCCATCAGAAACAACCCCTCACAGCTCTCCCACCATGCTCCTGCGCTGCCCAGCACAAACTTACCTTTGCTGGTCAGAACCGTTTGTAATACTCTGAGCTGATGCAGGTATGGCTGGTTGGATTGTGCCATCAGTTTATTTGCAGAGGCTATCTCTATATTTGCATACGCTGGAAAGTGGGCTCATTAGCTCATGAGAAAAACAACAAATTATATACACATCTTTTGACCCGTTTTACCCTGCTTTCTGTTAACGTTCGGTTAGTTTCCAGTCATGGAAGGGTTTCAAAAGCTGCACCTGCCAAAATTTCCTCTTCTGTACAATGATCACTGTTTCTACACTGCACTCTGTCCCGGTTTGTATCTAGTAACCCTAACAAGTAAGCGCCACATGCCAGACCAGGTCATGAGAGTGTCCAATCACACCCTCTGCGCTGCTGCCAGTAACAGACTGTGGTTTTGCAAATGTGTATGACTGTAGGCATTGTGGGACGTGGTGGTGCAGCGGGTTAAACCGCTGCTGCTGGGCTTTCCAACCGGAAGGTTGGGAGTTCAAGACTGTGCGATGGAATGCACTCCCGTCGCTTGTCCCAGCTCCTGCCAACCTAGCAGTTCGAAAGCACCTAAATGCAAGTAGATAAATAGGGACCACTTCGGTGGGAAGGTAACGGCGTTCTGTAGAGTCATGCCGGCCACATGACCACGGAAGCTTGTCCTCTGACAAAAACGCTGGTTCTACAGGCTTTGAAACGGAGATGAGCACTGCCCCCTACAGTCGGTCACAACTAGACCATTCAGTCGTGGGGAAACCTTTACCTTTACCTTTACCTGCTGACTGTAGGCAGCAGGTCCACAGGATCCGGAGAAGCTGCTGTCTACCCACGTGCCCAGGGTGCTTCAGCTCCCTTGCTCAATGACTGCTGGCCATGCTAGGCCTTTGGTCTGCCTCCATTTTGGAAGTATGCTAAATGCAAGTAAAGTATGCTAAATGCAAGAAAAAGGTCTGACTCCATTTTGTGAGAATAGTCTTTGTCTCTCTACCAGCTATTATATGGGAAACCTGCTCATTAGCAAGGTGAGAAAGCTCTCACCTATCACAAAGCCGACAACAGCTCAGCAGTAAGCAAGTAAATTCTTAGCACCCAAGATAACAGTCTCTTGCACCAACTTTCTTTAAACAAAACGTTTTATTGATTTTAATGTAAAGATACAGTAAAGGATAGTATTAAATATCGGGAAAAGGGAACACTAAGGATAACACAAAAGGATAGTAATAACAGTATTTCTAATCTAATTTACCTTAAAGTAATCTTTACATTACTTATATTACTTAATCTTTACATTACACACTAGCTAGATTGTATATCTATCCAATCATTAAAAGGCTTCCAGTAGTTTTCTGTCCTGCACAGATGTCCATCTTTTAGTCTCTCTGTCAAAATATCCATTTCAGCAACGTCATATAGTTTATCTGTCAAATTCTCTAACCCTGGGATTTCATTACTTTTCCATATCTGTGCATATACTAATCTCACCGCAGTGATAATATGTACCACTAAATATCTACTTTGTCTATCTTGTATTGAAGACACTATATTGAGAAGAAAAAATTCCGGTCTAAATGGGATATCTCATTCAATATTTGTTGAGTCCAGTTATGTATTTTTTTCCAAAATTATTTTGCTTTTTTACAAGTCCACCACATATGATGATATGTGCCCTTAAGTCATTACATTTCCAGCATTTATTAGAAGTTCCTTTATACATTTTAGCTATAATCTCCGGAGACAGATGCCATCTATAAAACATTTTATAAATGTTTTCTTTGAATGTTGTTGCTTTGGTGAATTTTATGTTCGTACTCCAAATCTGCTCCTATTCTTCTATATTTATCTCATAGCCAAATTTTTTTATCCATTTTATCATTGTCTCTTTTATTGTTTCATCTTCTGTTTTAAGTCTTAATAGATATTCATACATCTTCTTGATATATTTGTCTTCCTCCATTAAAAAAATCTTATCAAACTTGACTTCATCTTCATATATTCCTGTCTTTTTATCCTCTGTAAGTCTAGATTTAAGTTGTATTTCTTTCCACCAATCTAGATAAATTCCTTTATTTTCCAGCTGGGCACACAGCTACAACTACTTTTGTTTATTCAAAAGATTTCCTGTCTCGTCCAGTAATTCTTGATAATTTTTGGTCTTCTCTTGTCCAGTCTGGTTTACTGATTACTTGCCAGTACACAGATGTGAGCCATCCTCCCTGACTCCGAGAGTAGTCCAAACACACTTTATGGTGACCCTTGCGCTGGCCAAACTTTGCTGGCTTAATTTATGCCTGCCTAACTCCAGTTTAGGATTGTGCTGTACATCAGCTTCTATGTTTGGCTGGCTTGGGGGAAGTAGATTGAGATTGGGGGTAGGGGCTTTTTACAGCTGCTGCAAAGGAGATCAGAGGGGGCTACAAACCTCCAGGAGGCCAATGTTGCTCCATGTAAGTAAAAAAAAGCCCTTGGTAATGCTGTGGTTGCTGCAGCACTGTAGCGGCCCACTTTCCCACCCATGCAAACACTTACCTGGTTCCCAACAATTCTGTTTGGGAACCACTGACATATAACATGGTGGTATTATTCATAAAAGCAATTTTTCCAAAAGGTTTCCAAAATGTTGGCTACTAGGTGTCCCCCAGTGTGATTTGTGCACACACACACACACACACACACACACACACACACACACACACACACACACACACACACACACACACCGAGTGATGCCACTGTGCCTGTTCCTAGGACTGGGGGTTGGATACATTGGCAAGTGCATTGGGGTTCCCTGGATAACTGCCTGGGGAGGCTGTGCCTTTCTGCTGTATCCAATAGGTGCACTGGTAGAGGTCAAGATTCCTGGGACAATGTAAGAGGCGTAGAGACTGTTTTTCTAGGAAATTAATCTTATTTTATTTGTACAGGCATGCCCTGGTATCTGCTGGGGTTCTGTTCCGGACTCTACTGTGGCTACCTGAAATCATGGATACTGGGGACGCCTTTTTAAAGACAGGGGAACATCAGTGGTTTTGGTGCAACAAGGTTAAAAAAAGAGATTTGTTTCATGTTTCCCTATCTTTTTACTAGGCGCTCCAGTGTCCATGGTATCTGTGGATAACTGAAAGTGGATACTGGGGCATGCCTGTATTACTATTGTATATGTTTAGGAAATTAATCTTGTTTTATTTGCTGGTTTTTACTCCATGCTAGTTGTGAACTTCACCAGCATAGTCCTTGCCTCTTAAGTGGCTACATGGCTCTCTCTGCTGGGCACTACTAGTAATTGCATCCAATTTGGTCATGCTATTCAAACTTTTTAGATCGGGACCATGAAGGTAGAATGACTGGAGGCTGCATGCCTTAAGAATTAATGCTGGCTACGTGAAGCCAGGGGGCGGGCTTAGCAGCCATGTTGGTATACTCAAAACAATCCTCATTCCAAGCATTTCAGATTGGTTTGCTCGTACTGTTTAGGGTTGAATAGTTTACTCCTGAAATAAAAACTTATGAAAATAAAAACGTGATCGTGTAGACACATTACTGGTAACCTTATTATGATTTAATATGCAATTACAAGGTTAAATTCCTCATAATTATATTACTGAACATACCGGACGAAATGCTACTTGATGTCTATTTAAACTCAGATTGCACTGTTTTGACAGACTTTATTTAAATCTACACAAGATAAATATATAGGAAAATTACATTGAAATCTCTTCATAAGTTGTTGTCAATATGAGAGAAATTCTTTTTTTACTTCTAGACTATTAAGAGTTTTTTTTAAAAAAACTTCTACACTCCCCCCCCCCAAAAAAACAAATTCTGTTAATGTTCAGAATTTCGAGAATATTACAGTAGAAAATGGAAGGTGGGGGAAAAAAAGTATAAATGGGAAGGGGGAAAAAAGGAGAGGGGAAATATTTTTTTTTTTTTACCTTCTAGACCATTAACAGTGGGTGTCAGAAAATGGGGAATAAGATTGCTAGGAACAACAAGAAATTACACAGCTTCAAAAATAATGCACTCACTGTTTCAGTGAACTGTAGTTTTATTGAACTGATGTAATGTGAATACATGAATCTTTCAGTGGAAACTAAATATTTAAAAATGCCAGTCTCTGACAGAGTTCTTTAATGTAATAACTTGATAAGAACGTAATCTGCTAAGTCCTTACATAACATAAACTGTCCAGTCACATTAATGTCTGCTGTGGAGCCCCACAGTGTACTGGTTACTGTCCAGCAAAGATGACTAACTTTGTATGCACCTGTCTGCTTACTGTTTTCTTCAGTTCATGAAGCCGTGCTGTGAATTGCCTCCCAGCATAGCAGTATCTAACCTGAAGATATTTTTCAGCAATGGACTTGATTAATAGTACCACATGATTTCCAAGAGGATCACAGTCCATCATGTGATCTGAGAGAGACAAGAAAACTGGTTTTGACAAGTAGGTTGCTAAAACCGATTTAACCATTTCATGGCAACGCAGTCGCGAAACAGAAAGACTTTCACTACCAGTGCATGCCACGTTCCTACGAAAATATTTCTCACAAGTTAAACAAATATTTAACACATCTTCTGATGGAAAACACAAACCACCCTTATTTTTCAGCTTAATCAGACTGCACAATGCATTTTCACCTGAATCTGTTAAGCTGGAAATGCAAATCTCACAACGCAACAATTGCGTTAACTTGAAAGAAACAAATCCAGCTATGTACGCAACAATTTTCTGGCTACACTTTGATGGGTGGGCTGGGTTCGGGATACATGCATAATCGTGATCACCAAAATTGAATTTCTCCTCAGGATCTAGTACCCTATTTTTACTGGTGTAAGCACTGTTCAACAACTGATGGAGGCAAAATATTTGCATTGCCACTAGATACAGTCAAGATTGGAACAGACTGCAGTGGCATGCAGTTTCCACGGATAACATCCTGAATATCATTTCTTACTAGTAATCTTTTATATGCAGAACTGAACTGTCTTGCCGATGGATTATTGTTACATCCCCCAAAACTTCTAATTTTACCAAAAAGTAATTCTATGTGATCCTGACTAATTTTAAACATGCACAAAAAACTGAACTTAAATTTATCAGAGATCGGTAAATCGTACAATGTTAACGTGCTGTCAATACAAGCTAGAAATCCAAGGAAGCCAGTTTTGCGTCTTGATTCTGTAATATTTTGACCATTTCTCGAGACCTTCAATGAGGCAATGTATGATTTTGCGAGAGCCAGAAATTCCTTGATACCTGTTTCATTAGCTGCTTGTAATGGCCTCTTAAATCCTTTAGATTTAAGATTTCTGGAATTCAGAATGTCGAATAAATTGTTAAATATCCGAATAAATTTGATTGTTGCCTCGCAACCTTCAAAGCCAGGAATTTTTTCGTTTAAACAGAATTCAAGAGATGATGCCACTGATTCGCTTAACAATTGTGCAGCTAATTTAACACTCATTCTGTTTTTACGCCAAGCAATATGAGCAGTTCTTAATTTTGTTCCTAAATGTAAACCTTCAGTTTGCTGCAATTTGTGAAGGTTTTCAATGTACTCATATTTAACAAATTCACCATTACTGTCAACCATTGATTTCTTCTCAGCAAGTGTATTGCGAACAAGTTTCAACATGTGGCAAGGATCTAGAAAAATTGCTACAGGTGTTTGAGTAACCGGATGTGGAAATGTTGTTTTAAACACATCTTCAGAACCATTCAAACCGCAACCTAAAACGTTGGCCACTGCCAGGTTACATGCTGTTCCATCGAATGTTATTGAAACAACATTGGTATTTACAGAGTGAAGCTTTGTAATGCATTGCTTAATGAGATTTGATCTAGCCTGGCTGTCCAAACTATCAATTAAGAAATAACCTACTGGAAGTTTAAAAGTGTGATTTATTGCAACCACCATGAATGTCAATGCTTCTTTGGGTACGGGCAGGCTATCATCATCCAGGCCAGTTCCAATATCTACGTATCCATGATACTTGGATCCATCCCACTCCACTTGCTGTCTTATGGCAATTTCATCCATTATTAGAGCAGTGGCTACTGCGTTGCCTTTACTCAAATGAGCTTCCAATGCTTGAAATGCTTCAGAAGTAAAACCAGGATCACCATCAATACTGCTATACCACTTCTCAATAGTGCGAGGGGGAGGAAAACACGTATCAAAAACCCTGCGTACATAATGATACGCCTTTGGAGAATAAAAGTGAAGAGTCAATGCAAAACTTCGTAGTTCTGCAGAATATGACACTGGCAAAATTTTGCCCTGCTGTTTGTTTATTTGTCGGCTTACAAGATTGGCCACACCACGAGCAGATTTCTCCAACACAAACAGGCTGTCCATGCCCATTAGATTTTTATTCCGAAGTTCAGCAATGATATTGCTGAATGTACCCACTTTCTTTATCAATCGACGCCTCGCTTGTTGCAGACGTTTTACATTTTTCCGAGATGAAAGACGCTCACCCACTGTTGCGCTTAATTTAAGCTTTAGTTCAGCTTTCCGTGGTGTGTCTGTACTGGAAGCAAATGGTGGAGATGGATTTGTTGGTGATGTTGAGGTTATCACAGAGGTAGCTTGTGATGTGTCAGAAGTTATAAGAGATGTACCAGCTGCAGCTGAAGAGGAGGTGAAACTACGTTGTTTGGGTGGTTTCCTAGTCTTCGTAGGCTTTTGAAGGTAAGAAGGAAATGCTGGAAATACAGTTGGCACAGCATTTTCTCTCAGACGAACACAACAGAGACTAGTGCGATCCATGTGTTCTTCTTTAAAATATGTAGAACAAACCACTGCTAATTTCGACGGTACGAAATTCGGACAGCAGAGTGCTTTGATCCATTGCTGCCGCCGTTCAGGATTCTTTGGAAATCTGCCAATAAAACAAAACATGAAATATTTGGTTAGATTAAAAATCATACATGGAAAAAGTGAACAGCAATTAGTCATCGCATAAGTGTTTTAAAAAAATATGAAGTTAGGGCGACTGCGCTGTTTAGAAAGTTGTGGGCAGTGATTAGTAGGATGCGCATCGGAATAATGTACCCCTTACGAATGGTGAGCTGCTCACTTTATCAATGCACATCGGAATAATGCACCTCTCATGACTACTTGCTGTTCACCTGAGCCAACTGAATTTCCAGCATTTTCTTCTTACCTTCTAAAGCCTACAAAGACTAGGGAAATGCGCTGCTTAGAAGGTTATGGGCAGTGATTATTCGGATGCACATCGGAATAATGTACCTATATTATTTGGACGCATGATCAAATGTGTAGTCTTATTGACATGCACATAACATTTGGTGTAAAATTCACAAGAACAACAGTTCCGCTATCGGTAATGTAATGTATTCAGATTAGCGACCAAATGCGTAGTCTTATTGGCATGCAAACCATCCGAAAAATCACTGCTGAAGGTTGTGTGTGGATTGAGTTCCTTTAATTTCTTCATACCAACTTCAGTTTGTGATGCAGGGATAATTTTAACATGGAAAATAAGTTTTTATGAAATTTTCTGGATTTTCATTTGTGAAATGTGCAAGTGTCCTGGATTTTCTTTCCTAAAATATGGTAATTTAATATAAAGAGGGTTGCATACTTTAGAAAATAATATTTTCCAGTAGCAATGAATCACAATGATTTTAATTACCTGTGCAAAGTAATCCCATTTTTCGTACAGCGATTCACACACCCGTATGCAGAACACGCAGGCATGCTTAAAGAGGTTGATATTAACTTTTACACACGTGCAGGGAGATTTTTATTTGTGAATTCGCGGCAATCCTCCTTGGCGGCAATGATCTGAGTCAACCATATTGGTCTACCCGAGGTGGCTTCAAGAATATGATGTCATGCCGAGTCATTCTACCTCCATGATCGGGACACACTTTTTAGAATGGACCCACTGGAAGTGATGTCGCAGGAAGTGACATCATCAAGCAGAAAGTGCTATCATTGTAACATAATAAAATGACACTCCTGAAATGCAAATTGGCATTCTTGGACTGTAACAATTGTACAACCATGAAACATTCCTGACAGAAATCCCTGAGGACAAAATAGGACGTAAAAGCACTGAACTAAAAAAATAAAAAAGAACCCTCACTTGAAAATTCAAACTGTTCACAAAGGGAATAAAACAAGAGTAAGGTCTACAGTTCCCAAGATGGCTGCTCCCAACGTTTTGTGACCTACTTGACATCAGGTTGCACAGTTTGAATAACACTGTGCTATATCTTTGCATCCATTCAGCCAAGTGCAGGCATTCTTCATCAGCCTGCTTTTTTATTGTTTTTTCTACCCCCTTCTCCATTTTGTTTTAATTCCTTTTTCTTTTGGGTTTTTAATAAACTGGTTATATGTTGACTCCTTGTCTGCCTAGCCCATATTCATGGGTAATTCAGTGGGATCTCATGTCTGATCCCTGGTAGGGACTACTGCAATCTGAGTTTAAGCAGAACTGCAGGGTTCTGTACTCTCCTGGAAGAGCTGGTTTTCCCAGATTCCCCCCCCCCCCGCTCCTTGTTTCCTTGGCCTAGGAGTAAATAGATCTACCAGTTTCCCGCCCAGTCAACTGCTGAGTAAGTAAATCCAGGAAGCAGAAAGCAGGAAAGTGCACCTTAGGCGCTAACAGCAAGGTGCTACCCCTCAGCCAGCCTCCAGCTATTTCCTGACAGTTACCTTAGTTGTTTTTCCTTTAACCTGCCAGTCTTGCCTCCACTGTAGCATTGCTAACCCTCCAGGTTTAGCCATAGTCTCCAGGAATCTCCAGGTGGCAACCAAAAGCCATCAGTCTTTCCAGGAATTTCCAACATGACATCATTGTTAGGGAAGCCAGAGGCTGATGGAAGAGAGCAACACTTAGTGTGCAACACACCTCCCTTCTTCACTGATTTACTGGGTCCACAGCTGAATTGGGGGAACTGGTAGATAATAGGAACCCCCACCCAAATTGGAAACCAGATAGAAGGCTATCAGTGGCATCTCTACAGGGAGGGCAGAGCTCTAAGTTTTGCAAGGAGCCTTACCCTGTCCTGTAAATCCCTCCTCTCCCTTGCTGCTGTAGCCAGTAAGCAACGCCAAGATGTTGCTTTTCCCTGTGAGGATTGGCTAAAACAGTGCAGGAGAGGAGTGATTTCCACTGCAAGGTAAGGCTTCTTGCACAACTTAGAGCTCTGCCCTCCCTGTAGAGACGCCACTGAAGGCTATGTGAGAAAGGTCAGTACCCTGCTGGGGGCAAGAAAAACATATTTTTAGGACATAAGAAAATATTTCAAAAATACCTGCAGGCTGTCCAACTACTCACCATAGCATGCAGTGCAGCCTCCCTTGGCATGGCTGTGTGCTGTAACATGGTGGGGGCAGTAACTGTGTTTATAACATGATGTATTTCAATTTCATAGCTAGATAGCAACAATAGCTAGATAGTTTACAGTAGTGTTGTAACACTACACAGCGTAAGAGAAAGGTACTTGAAGAACCGCTAATCTTGATAAGAAACTGATCACCCACTGAGATCATCAAGTGAGATCTTCTTGTGTATATCACAAGAGGCTTGCCTAACTTGCCTACAAGCTACCAAGCACACCAGGAAATAGGGTGCGGTGCAGTGGTGTCATCTACTCTCTCGCAAGCCGGAACGCTGGGCGGGACTTGAGTGATTGACAGGCCGTCGTTTGACTTCCGGTTTCTTCGCGCGCCCCGCGCGGCTTTCCCTCGCCTCGGAGGGAGCGCCTGCTCGCCCAGGCACCCCCCACCCATCCCCCAAGACGAGCAGGCACCCCCTCCGAGGCAAG
>JAJKFI010000111.1:2101603-2126555 GCA_029204185.1 Lerista edwardsae | reverse complement strand
GTCTCCAAGCTCCCAACTCTGCTGCTATTTACACAAATACACAACAGAACATTCATAGCATCAAAAATCCTAACTGAATACCTCAAAGGGGGTGGGAGCCAAGATTAGTTGATGAATTAAAATTATCAAGTTTACTTGACAGTTGACAAGAATTAAAACGAATGTATTTAATCTTTGACATAAACATGATGACAGCCACTTCATCTATTCTTCCACAATAGACTTTTTAAAATCTTTCAAACCCTCAGGGGAACCTTTCCACAAGCATCATCACAACTCATCACAACTCATCACAACCTTTCCACAACAACTCATCAGCCAAAGCACCTCAGCACACTGAAAGCAATTCTGGGGCACATTTGGAGGGCACACACTCTGCCCATTCTTCACTCACGCACAATGTAATCCGATTGTGCTTACTTGGAAGTAAGCCCCATTTCAATTGCACTTGCTTTTGGGCCAGTGCATGTAGGATTATAGCCTGTGAGAGAGAGAGAGAGAGAGAGAGAGAGAGAGAGAGAGAGAGAGAGAGAGATTTATTGGCCAAGTATGAACATCATACTTGGAATTTGATTCGGCTGCAGGCTACTTACATACAATACTACACATACATAATAAGCATAAATACACAAAAACAGATAAAGGCATTATTCAAGATGAAACACCGCCTCGATATTTAGTCCAACGACACCAGCATCCTTCTGTGGCTGCATATTCTAGGGCAGTGATGGCGAACCTATGACATACATGTCAAAGTTGACACACCACAATGTTTGGGGTGACGCACCTGTGTTCACCAACACCTGACAAAAATTAAGTTTATTTTACTTATTTTTCATTTTTTGCAATGATTTGATGATAGAATACATAGCACTACACATGATCGGACTGTGTTTTTTGTTTAAATAAATGAATATAAAGAACCGTTTCTCTTTTGTTTGCGAGGTTGACACACCAGCAGGGATTGATACACCAGCAGCATCAA
Organism: Lerista edwardsae; assembly: GCA_029204185.1. Lineage (NCBI taxonomy): Eukaryota > Metazoa > Chordata > Lepidosauria > Squamata > Scincidae > Lerista > Lerista edwardsae. The sequence continues at coordinate 2,125,570 of JAJKFI010000111.1, read as the reverse complement.
GTTAAATGTTTTCCAAAGTTTTGACACACTGAGCCCAATACAAAAGGTTTGCCATCACTGTTCTAGGGGAAGGGTGCGGTGTGGTCCACAAGCTGCCTTTCACAGAAGCTGGTCTTCCATGACTGTCCTTTCCCTTAAGAAGTCACTACTCCCAGGAAAGTGTGCGTAGGATGGTAGCCTCCTATTCATATTTACAGGTGGCTGCTGTGTGTCTATAAAAGATCTGGGGAGAATTGGGAGGGGGGAGAATACTGAGAGACGTTGGTGTAGAAGTTGTCGCTGTCTTGATGTAATGTAGCAGCATGTGAAAAACCGTGGCCAGTTCCTGCTCGCCGCCCCCCACCCCCCAGTGTCACATCAGCCACGCTTCCGGCAGCCTCGCGGGCTCCTTCGGGGCTTGATGGGGGTGGGCGGGGGGAAGACCCTGGGTTAACCCCCTTTCCCTGTCTACCCTTCACGTGACTCGCTCTCGCGTCGCGCGTGTCTCCTGACCCACCCTGCTAGCTCGCCAGGCGGCCCCTTCCCTTGACGGAGAGGCGCACGCACCTGCCCCGCCATGCCCCCTCCAGCCTGCATTGCTCGTGCAGACGCTGCTGGGGAGGCTGGTCGCGCTGGCTGACTGGCGGCGGAAAGGGGGGGGGAGAGGCGCGCTGGCGGCGGCGGCGGCCTGGGCAGCAGGTAGAGTCCTCCGGCAGCCCGCCGCGCACTGCGCTCGCGCCGCCGGCACCCGCAGCGCCCCCGAATGCTGCCATGAGCCGGCGCCGGGGCGGTCCTCGGGTGCTGGCCGCTGCTGCCGCCGCCGCCCAGGCCGGCCGGATGAGGGGCCCCGGTAGGGGCGGCTAGGGGGGGCAGGCCCCGCCCGGCCATGGGCTGCCTGCAGAGCGTGGCGTGCAAGGCGCGGGTTCGCAGGGAGAACATCGTGGTGTACGACGTGTCGGCCTCCATCGAGCCGGGCGCCACCGCCATCGAGGAGACGTCGCCCATCGTGCTGCGCTACCGCACGCCCTACTTCCGCGCCGCCGCCCGCGTCCTCATGCCGCCCATCCCGCGCCGCCATACCTGGGTGGTGGGCTGGATCCAGGCCTGCAACCACATGGAGTTCTACAACACCTACAGCGACCTGGGCATGTAAGTGCGCCCCCCCCACTCGGCGGCGGAAGGGAGCCAAGGGCGTGGCCCTGGCAGCGGGCGCCACCCCGCCGCCACCCCACCCCCCCAGCAGCAGCCAGGGATGCGGGGCACCGGCCGGCCCAAGGCGAGAGGAGGCGATCCACACTCCGCAGTCCATAGGCAGGAGGACGGGTCGGGTCGAGGGTGGCCCCGTGGCGTAGGACTTGGGCGGTGGGACTGCAGCTGCCTCTCAGCTCGGCGGAGATGGCTTCTGTTATGTGGCAACCGAGGCCTCCGGGGCAGCAGAAGGCCCCTCAGACAGCCCTGTGCCCTTCCGGAAAAGACGCCAGTATTGTGTGTGTGTCCTCCTGCCTTCATGACTATGGCAACAGGTCCCCTGTGGATGCTCCAAGGGGTTGGAGGCAATTTGCTAGAGGGAGCTGTGTTGTCTCCATAGAGCCTTTTATTTAATTATTTTCTCTTTATACCCTCGCGTGCAATAACCCATTTCCAGAATAGATTTACATTTCTTGCTGAAATAGTCAGCTGCAAGAGCCAATGTAGCCTGGGAAAATGGCACAGGGAGAAAGGGTGCACCCACCTCCCACAGGGCTCCTTTTCCATCTAAGAGCCCCCTGCTGCTCATCATAGAAATGTCCATAGAACTCATTGCAGATCTGCCATGTCTTGTGCTGTATCACCCTCAGTGGGTGTGCATGTGAATGTGCCCCTCTTAGATTTTCCAACATATGCAGAAATACAGACCTGGGAGGGGAGTTGCTAGTGGAGACCAACCTGGGCAGATAGGCTCCTGGTAGTGGGGCCCAGTTCCTTCCTCCTTCAAAGAAAGTACCTTGGACAGTGCCATAGCAACAACTACAAACTTGCATGTTCCCCTAGCAGCTGGAGTGGCCTTGGAGTATGAATGTGTCCTAATTGGAGCAAGTGTCGTCCTCTGTTAGTAGAAGACTTAAACTAGCTGAATGTATCTTCCTTTAGGCCTGTTCAGCATTTGGGATGACAGTGTGATACCCTTCAATTCCCAGCTTCCTTTATCCCTCACCTTTGTGATGATAGCCCCACACTGCAGCAAAATGTTGCGGTGTATCCCCAGTCTCATAAAAGAGTTTTTCTGAAGCAGAGCTTTGTTTTGCTGTTTAAGTTTTGGAAATGGAGGTTTCAGGGAAAGAGGAAAAAGAGACCTTTTTTCTTTCCCACTCACTTAAGATTTTTTTGTGATATACCATATAGTGCTGGTCTGTCAGATTTGAGGCTGCCTGACTGAGTGTTTTGTTGCTGTACATCGGAGCTGGTTCCAGTTTTCAGAAGCATAAAAGGAGTCTTTTTTTCTACTGAAACATTTCTGTATAGCAAAAGGAGTATAGCAGTCTCATAGCGTGCATCCCCTTGACCCAAGTCCCTCCCAAGATAATTACCATAAATGTTTAAGATGTTTTAATTTTTTCATGTAAACATTAATCAAACAAATAGCACATAGCACACACCCATAGGATGTATATAACATAAAAACAAACAACACAAAAAAATCAAAACACTAAAAAAGAAAAAATTCTAAAAAAGAAAGAGTTATCTCTAACACAAGTGTAGAGAGCATATCATCATTTCATTGAATAGCCATAGCATCCAATCTCATTTTCATAATACTTACTACCAATCTCTGTCGGCCCAGGGGCAGGCCTGGCAAGGGGTCATAGGGGCAGCCACCCACCAGAGCAACCACCACCTGCCTTCCAAGGCTCTCCCGAGGGCCAGGCAGGCTGCATGTGGCATCCATAGACCCTTTGGAGGCTTGCACCAGACTCTAGAAAGGCTTTTAGTGTGACTTCAGATTTTCATTGAAAACCAGAAGAGATGCTTAAAACATTTCTGGAGGTTGGTGCAAGCTTCCGACGGGCCTACAGAGCTTGAGTTGGTGAGGCTTTGCGTGAGTTTGGAGGGTGGGTAGCAGAGGGCAGCAGTCAGCGGTCCTGACCCGGGGTGGTGCATGGGCAAGGATCGCGACTGTGTCAGTCCCTCTTTTATCTTATAGATGTTTAAGATCCTGAACAGACCAATTCCCCTCCCTCCCATTTCCATGTGTTTCTTTCAGCTGGAACCCTAACAACATCCAGAGACTACTGAAAGTTCTGCACAGACTAACCAAGTTCTAGTTCGTTAGAGGTTGCAATCCTGTGCACATTGCCTTGGAGAAAAGCCCCACTGAACTCAATGGAACTTCTAAGTAACCATGCATTAAATTGCACTTTTTTGTTTTCCCCCAGAGTGGGAGAGCCTCCCATAGAAACCAATGGAGGCATCCATGTACTTATCATAGTTGTAGCTGTGTGACAAGGATATGTCTCTGTTCCATCACATAAGGCAGCAGCAAAGACCAAATTCCTCCTTCTAGACAATTTTAATGATTCTAATGATATTAATGATTCTGTTGTTTCATCTCTCTGCTTTCACCATTTCTTAAGACCCTAGAAGCTCAAAAGTTTCTGGAAGGAAGGCTGGCTGGTTTAGTGTTTTTCCTTTAATTGTACAAATATACATACTTTGGCATCTCTAGTGAGTATCCAAGTATATTGAAGCCACTACCTTATTTTAGAAGTGTCATGGCCCCATTTTGCTTCCAAAAAGATGGCCATGACTATCTGAGTTTAGAAGGGATCCCTTATTAGAAGGGATGATGGTATAGGAGAGCCAGGAGTGGTTTGGGAGTTAGATTTGGAAGATCCAGTTTCAAATCCTCACGCAGCCATGAAGTTTCCTGGGTGAACTTGGGACAGTTGTAGTGAGGACAAAAGAAGGGGAGGAACTATGTGCTCCACCCTGAGCTCCTTGGAGAAAGGGTGGTATGAAAGATAAGGAAGAAACTTATATTCAACTTGTAGATGGAAGACTGAAGGTTAGGTGCTAGCTTTCAGCTAACTGGTGAGTTCATCACAGAGGTGAGATTGAAATTGAGGACTATTTCAATCACAGCTCATTTCAACTGTACACATTGCAATTACTGTTGGAAAAAGTGACATTATGCTAGTCTTTCTAACAGCAGGCGCATAAGTATAAACATCATATACTGTCTTTAGACATACATGAGGACCAGCTGCCTCCTTAACATGCTCTTCACATAGTTGCGTTGAACGTAGAGATGCAGACTTCTGGTTTTATTTACAGGGAGTGCATGCACAAAGGAACTTCTTCGTTCATGCAGTCCCTCTAAATAAAACCGGATGTCCTGTTTTTGAAGAAACTGCACAAGAAGCATGGTAAGGGGCTTTTGGGGGGGGTATACCGAAGCAGCAGCTGTGGACATGAGGCGGCATCAAGTGGTGTTCCATGTTGTGCCACCCCTGAGCAAGAAGGCCTCCTTATGGGAGAAGGGATTGACCCATAAACTGGACCAAAACTATTTCTGGCTTCAAAAGTTAGGGACAGCACTTCAAATTGTACTCTGAAACAAATCAGAAGCCAGTGCAGGTTTTTTAGCTCCAGTGTTAATGTGTTTCTGATGTTTCACTTTCACTAACAAATGGGCAGCCACATCTTGAAGTTCAGTCTTCAAAGGCAGCCCTACATAGTGCTTGTTACAGTAGTTCAATTTGCACATATAATTTGCCTCATATAATAAGTCCTCTTAGATGGATCAGTCCCTCAGTACCATGACCTGATATCTACTCAGGTGTTAGAAGCAGACCCACTACTGTGTGGTGCCTCCAATGTACAGTCCTCTAACTAACCCAGGCTGCAGGAGGAGGTGGATCCGACCTCTGTCATAAGCGGAGCTGACGCAGATCCAAGGATACTCATTGTGTCCTCATAAGCAGAAGGCTTATGAAGGGGAAGGGGAAATAATGCCCATTTCCCCTCTGGAATGTCCAGACCTGTTCTTCCCCCCCCCCCCCGCACTGGATACAGCATGCTGTACCTATCTTTTTGGCATAGCTGTATTGGTGGGGCGGGGAGGATAGGCTTGGGCTCTTAAACCAAGAGGCAGGTCCCATGGTGTGGGTGGTGGGCTGCATTTAGCCCACCACCCACATGATGATGATGCATGATGGGTCACAAGTTGTACAGGCCTGTTGTGAAAATCCATTGTTGTATAAACTTGCTTAGGGGTGTTGTTTGGGCGGGGAAAACTTGTCAGCTATTTATGGGAATGAGTGTGTTGTAGAATCTATGCAGATAAAGGCATATTCTGTGAAAGCTGTGTTGCTTGGCAATGCTGAGGTAATTTGGGATTTGCATTGTCTGCTCTATGTAAGGGGCAACATGGAAAGTGTCACTGAATCACTGAGACTTCCAGTAGCTTATTGGAGGGCTAACCAGCTAGTGGTGAGTAAAATTCACATTTTAAGTGCACATGAAAGACAGTTGGATGCTAGATGTGCCTTACATATCCTGTCAGTAAGGTGATGCTTTCATCATGCTGATGTACAATAACTGAAAGAAATAACATCCTAATTCTAGTTGATGATTGGGATAGATGGGGGCAGATTATGACCTATAAAAATATCAAAGGCAAAATACATATTTCACCCTGGAGAACAAAGACAGTTCCAAAGTAGTGGCAAAGCAAAAACCTGTACTCACAATCTCAAGAGTGCATTATCACCCTCTCCTGATCTGATCTTTTCTGAGTCTTCAAGGTCTAGTTCAACCCACTAATTGAAGCAGGAAAATCCTCTCTTTATTCTAAATGGCAGTTATAAAAACTGAATGGAAGAATTCTTATTCTGTAAAGTAGGACTTAGAAAAGACATAACAGATAATGTATGAGCGAGAATATGAATCATACTTTAGACATCACACGGAATCATTTTACTCACTTTCTTCACTTTTTCCTCTTTATGTTGTTTTGCTAAGATGTATCTTTTCCCATCTGTCCTTCCTTCACCATTGAGAGAAGACTGGAAGACATTGGATTCCCCCCCCCCCAGTTAACTGGTCCTGCTAATATAATGCATTGGGCTCTTCCTAATTTTACAAGATCACATCATTTACCTCTAAAAGCTAGCTGCAGTGCTCCTTATAGATCACCATAATTGTTGCATAAAAGTTGGCTTTGTTCCCAGAATAAGTTTATTAGAAAAAGTTAAAATGCCTGCCAGGCAAACTGCCAAACTACCTGCTCTGTATCTCCTACTCCTTTCCTCCCCCCACCCTCCTGGTAAAAGATAATGCTAATACTGGCTCTTGTAGGGAAGGGAAGTGATCTTCCTGTCTTGGATTCTCTCTTCTGACTGTTCCAATGTTAACAGGTAAACGAAAATCCCGGACTCATTTTTGCCTAGCAGTCCCCCCTTTTCCTCTCAGGTTTTCTCTATCTCTCTTTGCTGAAAAAAGCTCTTGATTTATCAGAGGGCCAAATTAGTCTTGAATGTATCATAGTGTTCTGAGAATCGTGTGTTTTTAGAATCCTCTGCGGGGGCGGGGGGGAGTTAACCCTTTTCTCCCACACTGTGGCCCTGCAGCTGCTGTTTTTCCCAGGAGGGGAAGCTGCCGTTGGTGCCATGTTTGACCCTCACAGTGCATTCTTACGTAAGAATAATTCTGTGCCAAGAGGCTAGCTACAAACCAAATACTAATGATAATAATATTTAATTAAATTTTTTATTAGAAATGTATACAAAAATTCAAAAGAACCCTATTTAACACAATAAACTGATGTTTTAAAAAATGTTGAAATACATTGAAAATACAACCCTAAAAGCATCAAAAATTCACATGAAACATGGTATATTTTACTATTGTGCCCCTGCTAACTGGCCAAAAGGCACTTTTTCAAGTGCTGTTTCTCTTATATCTAGCAGGGGGAGAGTAACTGTCCCGCTTCACCTCAGCACAGTGTCTTTTCTAGTGGCTGCTGCTGGTGGTTCAACCTGGAGAAGAGAAGGCTGAGAGAAAAGGCTGGTGCTTGACTGAGTTCCTTTTCTTCAGAGAGCAGACTTGATTATTTTTGAACTGATTTCAGAGTGTTGAAGAATGTCTGAGCAAATAGATTTTATCACCTCAGTAGAAGAAGATTTAACCCAGATGGACCTGCCTACGAGCAGCTGCAAACCATCTTGGGATAAACAATCATAAATGCCAATTCAAGCAGCAATTGTCAGTGAGCATGACATAAATATTTTGATTATCCCTTATCCCACCCATCCACCTCATCACCACCCCACCCGCCATGAAGGTTACAAACCCATTAAAGTAAAGAATCATACCAGCCTTTTTCTCTGATGCTGATTCTGAATGGCTGCCTGAAACCAGGCTGACTTTACTGGAGGTAATTGGTGTGTGAGCGAATCATTTGGGACCATGTGGACTGTGTTTGAAAGTCTTCTGGGACTTGTTTCTTCATCACTTCAGGTACCAAAGGTCAGAGTCCTTGGTGGCCTACAGGTAGTCCTGTTTCCAAGGCCCCTACAGGAATGTGGTGGGGGAGGTTAGAATCTGCAGCGTTGCTCCTGTGAATTTGCGCACTCTCTCTCTTTCTCTCACAGAGATGCATTTCACAGCCCTGTGGGATCACGGATGGTTAGGATGGCACCACCAGGTATCAGGCAGAAAACAAGTTTTAGAAGATGCAACAGGGTCTCTATGTGTATCACTTAATCCCCCCCCCCATGAGCAATTGGCAGCAATTCATTTATATTGGCAGACGTTAAAAATGCACGGGGGACGGTACTGGGGTGGGTGCTAAAACTGCTTCCTCAAATGGCCTATTTGTCTCTGTGAGGGCAAATGTGTCCATTCTCAATTGGTTTGCATTATATAGATAACTTGGGGCATAAGAGAACAGATAAAAATTGGGCCTTACCTAGATAGCTCTTCTGTTGTTTCTTGGGGGTAAATTTAATACGTTACACTTGAAAGTGTAGGGTATTGGGTCATTGCTCACTGGGCGAGAATATTGGGGAAAATGTCAACAGGGAGATAGTGATATGTGAGAAAGTTGTGTAATAATTAAGCTCAAGCTGACAAATGGATTGCTTCTAAATATCAGCTTCTAGATCTGGATATTTGCTTCTAGATCTTTATACAGCATTTGGCTTTCATTCCTCTGCCATCTCCAATAGTAGTTACAACATTTAGGTTGTGGTCTCCATCAGAAGCCCCAGCCTGAAGTCAGACCCCTTATTTTTTTTATATGTACCTTTGCCCCAGTGATGTCATGCAGGGGGTACGTGGGGGTATGCGAGTACCGGTTTCTAGGATTACAGCTGGCCCCGCCCATTCGCCCGCCCAATCGTTGACTTCGCCCTCTGCAACGTTTGAATTTCCTGCATGTTTGAGTTGCCTGCATGTTCTCAGAGCCAGGCAGGCAGGGAGCGGAGCCTTTCCTTTCCTTGCCACTGAAAAGTGAGTTGCTCTGGGGTTTTAACATGATGCCAGGCCGCCTTAACATGTTCTGGGGGTGCTGTGGAATACTGTTGCAACTGTTGGGTCAGTTTAAAATCATCTGAGGCCTCAAAAAGGGCTTTTTTCATGTCACTTCCTGCCTCGACATCACTTCTGGCTTATGACGTCACTTCCGGTGGGCGGGTCCCGACACGTGCCAATCAAAAGTGAGTACCTGTTCTTAAATCATTTAGATGACACCACTGCTTTGCCCTCATTTTTCTCCTTTAAAAAAATTGGATTTTAAACAAATAGCAGTGATGCTACTGTTGTGTCCTGTTCATGAAGAAAAATTTTCCCTACTACTTTCTTAACCTTATTTTCTACTTTTCCCCTCTAGGTCTAGCTGGGAACTTCCAGACTTGAGAGAAGGGCATGTAAAAGCCATCAGTGACTCTGATGGAGTGAGCTACCCCTGGTATGGGAACACCACAGAAACAGTCACCTTGATTGGCCCCACCAACAAGGTCTCCAGATTCTCAGTCAGTATGAATGATAACTTCTACCCCAGTGTGACATGGGCTGTTCCTGTAAGTGACAGCAATGTGCCATTGCTAACCAGGATCAAACGGGACCAAAGCTTTACTACGTGGCTGGTAGCCATGAATATGACCACCAAGGAAAAAATTATTTTGCAGACTATAAAATGGAGAATGCGAGTGGACATTGAAGTGGATCCAATGCAGCTCTTGGGCAAGCGAGCCCGGCTGGTGGGAAGGACTCAGCAGGAGCAACCCAGGATTCTGAGCAGAATGGAACCCATCCCACCCAATGCACTAGTGAAACCGAATGCCAATGATGCCCAAGTCCTCATGTGGAGGCCTAAGCGAGGCCCGCCTTTGGTAGTGATACCACCCAAATAGAGAGCATGACTGTACAACTGAGGGCTTTTGCCACTACTGGTGTGGGTACCTGAACCAAAGAAGACCTCTCAAGTTCACCTGCCTTTTGCAACTGCAAGTGGGAAGAGGGCTTCTTCAGGCAAGTGTTACATGGCAACAACCAGTGCTGTGTCACAGAATCGCTGAGTCTCTAGACTTTGGAAGAAGAATCTGTGTGGGTCCATTCGTCAAGGGTATTCTCATGGGAAAAGAGGTTTCTTATCGTAACGGTGAAACATAAGGATGAAGAATATGATTTCCAGTGCCTGTGGCTAATGCTGCTTCCCAGCCAATTCAATGTAGTTATGGAGGCTGTTCTTACTAGACATTCATGAGCTTCCAGTATGTTGCCTACTTTCTGACCTGGTGGGAAAGGACAGGATGGGATGGCATATTACCACATTATACCTATGCATTTTTGATTGATAATCAAAATTATCACCCTTCTTATTGGAATGATGAGAATGTTTACAAAGGGGAAAAACTACTCATGCCATCTGTTCAGATTCGCTCTTGTAGAAAGAGCAGCTCTGTCCACAGGGAACTGTCCATGGTGCTGAACTGAAGCACAACTTGAACTACCAATAATGTCAACTACCCTCCCTCTTCCTGGGGATAATGTATTTCAATGAACAAAATTAAGACTTCTTGCATGTTTCTCAGTGTGTTTCACGTAATTGTAAACGTAGGAGCTCTGCCATAGTTTTCCATGCTCTGGGTGAAATCCAAGGTGGCTACACCTGAGTATTTAAAAGACACTGTTGTTTTAACACCCACAATTCCAAACTCTGCGTTTTATACAAACAAAATTAACCTGGATGTCAAAACTTGGTCTGCACAAGTATGTTTTTCAGCTAAGAGAAAATGGTTATTGGTTATATTTTGCATGGAGGAGAGACTGTTAGAAGGTGTTAGAAAGTAATCTGGGCACAACGTTACTCATTCTTCATGCTGGAGAAGTATTTCCTAACCACTTTGGTAGTGTTATTCCTTCCATAGGGGTTGGAGGATGCAGATTACCATGAAATGTGTAAATGGGGAATACTTTATTAGTCTCCACCTGTGTACAACTACTCCCTGGCAGTAATGTCATTGGGCATGGAAGGGGAAAGAAAGGCCAGAAGAGAAGTGACTTGGCTCTGCAGCACTCATGAAGCATGAAATCTGGTACATAGTCATAGCTAGACAAAATGATTTCACAAAGTCAAGTGCTACTTATGTCCCTAATTTAGAGGGAAATTTTTCTGAAAATTCCTTTTTTCCTCATTTTGTTCATGGTCAGAAGAAGAGTATTTTTAGCTCTCTTTTATTTGAGAAGGAATCCATGATCTTAATTGGGTGATGAAATGAAATTTGGTGATGAATATGGGAGGATAACAGAAACTTGCCTTCTCCTGAATCTTCTTGAGCACTTGTCAGAACTACATTTTGATAGCGTGCCTCTCTGTTGTGGCAAGGATGCCATAAGATAAAATGGGAGAGAACCTGTAGGTATTAGTTCATGAGATCTCCAAAAGTTGCTGTCAATTTTCTTCTTTCTGTTCTGTTATTGACGCACACACACCCAAAAAAGAGCAATCACCAAAAAAAGCATCATAGAAATCTAGGAGGAGGAAAGAAGGACAGGTGACTGTAGTTCCAAGCTTTGCTTCTTCCATCCTCTGACATTGTGAGTGAAGTTTCAACAGCTTTATGGAAAAAGATGGTGCTGCAGAAAACTTTTTGTAGAGTAAAAATGATTCCACTTAACTTCAGTTGCAAAACAGTATGTGAAGATACATTGCTGTGGATAGAAGCTGCTGTATGAATATGTAGTTCAGAGGTGCATAGTAGATGGCAGTTCGTGATGTTACTTGCCATTTTCAAGAACTAATAGTAGTACAGAATGTGTGGCATTCTAGTGGCCACACATGGCCACTTACGGAATATGAATTCCATAAGTTGCTAACTAATAGAATTAAATATTATCATTTTTTGGCTGAGCAGAGATTAGTGTGCTCAAAAAGAGTGATGCATTTTCCAGTGAGGAGTTTGTCATCTTTCCCCACAGATGTTCTGGTATCAGCCATCTGTTTAGATTACTGTTCTCCAACACCAGTCATTCTCTGGCAATGTGAAGGTACTGTTGCAAGAATTTGGTGTTCTAAGAGGAGAAATACTTTGCAGTCTTCCTAAAACTGTTACAAGTTGGATCTAGGTTGTCAGGCAGGAAGCTTCAGCTCCATGTTCTTTTTACAGCATTAACACTCATTTCAGGACTTCATCTTGGTAAGGAGCTCTCCTGCATTAAACCAAATCTCTCTCTCATTCTGTCATTCTTCCTTGAGGAGCTTGGTCCTCATTTCAATATAGCAAGAATTGCTGAGCAACTGAGCAGGCATGTGTGTTTCTTGAAGCCACTTGGCTTGCAAGATTACTATAGGCTTTCATATGAAATGTTCTGAACACTCAAATGCTAAGTATTAAGTCAGATTTTGCAGGCATATACTCAGTGCAACCACTCTTGAAAACACATAATGATTCTGACTTCCATGACAATCCTTTTGAGTCCACAATGCAAGAATTAATGGAATATGATAAACCAGTATAGAGCCGTGTATAGCATCCTTGGTGTAGAACTATACTACATTGACAGCCCAATTCAAAGAACTCTATTGACAGCCCAATCCTAATTAAATTCCCATGCTGTAACACCACTGCTGGTTACACTGCATCTTGCAGGGGAATTTCATCTGCTGGAAGGGTATTCTCAGGGTAAAGGGAAATTTGTTCCCTTGCCCACGGTAAGCCCCAGCAGCTGAAGTGGGTCAGCTCAGACCTGTGCCAGCGATATTGCTGGCACAAGTCCAAGATGATCTGTGCAGGCAGATTAGGCCCTAGAAGAGGGATCGGATATAGCTCATGCTGGCACTGCCAATTCTGCCCCTTCCTGGACCCAATCTGCTTCCCCTATCCCATTCCACCCACTCTCCCATTGTCCTCCCCTGCCCCTGTACCAAACTTAATCTGGTCTGGCGGGGGTCCTGCTCTCCGCTGGCATGTGCAGGAAATCTCCAGCCTTCCTACTAGTGTGCCAACTAGAAGCAGTGTCATAAAGCACTTTATGGCATTTTTGTGACTGGGTGCACTTGTGGAATGTGTGTTCTGCCCACACAGAAGAAGGTTAGGAGTAGGCCATAAGTCTTCCTTATGTTCTTCCTACAACATAGCAGGTGACACTGGTCTTGCAGGATTCCTTTAGACATTCACACAGCACGGCTAGACTTGCATAGAACATTTTGGAATCAACCACTGCTTCTGACAAAAGAGGGGTTTGTCAGGGCAGTGCTGTCCCAATGTGCAAGGTGGTGGATTTTGCTGCAGTAATATTTAATAATATACACTCCATCTTTAAGATCTGTAAAAAGGGGGGATTGTCTTGGGGGATGAGAAACATCATAGTCCTGTGCCTTTTAAGTGTCATTTAGATTACCCTCAGCACAGCTTTTACATAGCCTCTCATATTAGTGGTGGATTTCTTAAATGTTTACGTGTCAAGAATGTTGAACATTGGAACCTAGACAAAAGTCTTCATGCCTAGATTGCTGAGATTCCAAAGAATTGTGCCTTTGCTTGGTTGTGCCTGGAATTAATTGTTGTTCCCCATTACTTTGACAAACCAGTGACTAATTAAGAGTGCAATCCTAACCTGGAGTTAGGCTGGCACAGTTAGGTTGGCAAAGTTTGGCTGGCACAAGGGCCACTGTAAAGCGCATTTGGACCACTCTGAGAGGAGGATGGCGCACATCTGTGTGCTGGCCTCTCTGAGAGTGGTCCAAACATGCTTTACGGTGGCCCTTGTGCCAGCCAAACTTTGCCAACCTAACTGTGCCAGCCTAACTCCAGGTTCAGATTGTTCCCTAAGGAATGCTAGTACTCTAGAAGACTTGCACAAACTGTTCCTGGGAACATTCTACACAACAAAACATTGTAAAATGGCCTCTCGGAGATTGAGGGGAAATCTCTCTTTTCTGCGATTTCCTTTTAAAGAAAATGAAAATGGGACAGTTTTTTTTACTGCAAGTTAGCATAACTACAGGATGTTTTACTGAACAAACTATTTTGCCAGCAACTCATTTGAAATGAATGATACATATGGATGAAAATAACTGGATACAATTTTGTGGAGAGAAGAAATCTGGTCTATTTTAAATGCTAGGATGAAAGATTTCCTCCACTACCACCACACACACATGCACGCACGCACACACATACTCTTCATATTTGGGTTGAAAATTTCAACCCAAAATTGGCAGCATTCTTGGTGCATTTTAGAGAAACTGAGACTGCAATTCTATACATGCTTACCTGGGACAAAGTCCCCAGTAACTTAATGAGATGAGTATACATGCCTAGGATGGTTGTGTATGGAGTGCTGTGTATTAAGTGGAGGCATCTAGGCTCAGTTTTCTAGGTGTCATGCTGTGCCTATTGACTTCCTTGATTTTTAAGTTTGTTCAGTTATGTGATATTGACACACTGGGATGTGTCCAAGAAATCAGTTCCCTGATGGTTGGTCTTCTTTAAAGATGGATCAACAGTATTATCCACAAAGAGCAGTTATGAAAGGTATAAGGGGAAAAGCCAAAGCTGTCCCAGTTGCAGACTCACCAGGCCACCGTTGCAAAGTAGCAAACTTGTCTTGCTGTACAAATCTGGCTGAGGATTAGTGCTGAAATGTCCATTTTTCTTGAGTATTAGAAAACTGGGAATGCTTACATAAAAGTCTTAACAAATCTAAACAGACTGAAACATTCACATATACATTAGGCATTGATTCAGTTCATCTTGCTGGTTTGCTTTCAGTTCAGGCTATTTTACTGTTTTGCTTAATTTTTTTATGAGTTTCATTTTATATATTTTAGTTCCTCCTGCATACATTGCATCATGTCAGTTCTGCTTTGGGTGTGAAAGAGCAACACAGGACAGGCCCCAAACATGGTACAGGGAACGGGCTCACTTCGAAGAGCAAGCCCAAGAAAAACAAGCCCAGTATTCTATGTGCATTGTCATATATTACAGGTATGAAAAAAGTACAGCAGATACGTTAGGTCAGTCTGAATGTGCTTGCACAGACGCTCTTGAGAGCAAGTCCTTTAGCTAACTGGCCTGTGTCACTGCTCCACCCCAGTCAGAACTGCCCTCCCATCTCAAAGAGTGTTACGTTTTAACATTAGGTTCATTCAGAGGCGTTTCTACAGGGATGGCGAAGCTCTAAGTTTTGCAGGAAGCCTTACCCTGACATGTACATCCCTCCTCCCCCTTGCTGCTGTAGCCAGTAAGCAACGCCAAGACGTTGCTGTTCCCTGTGAGGATTGGCTAAAACGGTGCAGGAGAGGAGTGATTGCCACTGCAAGGTAAGGCTTCTTGCAAAACTTAGAGCTTTGCCATCCCTGTAGAAACGCCTCTGGGTTCATTGAGTTAGGATGTTTGATCCTCAATATCAATAATGCCATGAAAAAGTAACCTGCATTGTTATGGGGGAAGAGAAGGTCCTGGATTGTCAGAAGGTCCCCTGTCATTGGCCAGGGAGAGCAGAAGATCCTAGGAAAGAGCCAAAAGAAGTGGGGAAAGCAATGTTTGAAAGTGCTTCAGGAGAAGGCAAGAGGCAGTAATCCAAAAGGGGGTGGAAAACTGGAAGAGGTGAGGAGGGCTGAAATACACTGATTTGAAATAACCAATCAATCATTGACTGCAAACTTCTACTGTCTTTTATAGGATAAATGGCTGCTAATGGAGAGAGAGAGAGAGAGAGAGAGAGAGTTTGAGTTTAGTCACCCTCATCCAGATTCTCAGATGTGGAAAAAGCAAGGCTACTCAGGTAGATAAATAATTATATCACCTTAGATAGAGTTCCTGAGGTTTCTCTTGATGAAATCGTTCTTGCATTAAGTTGGTACAAGAAGGGCGTGTTTAACCTTTTGGATGTTGACCCCCAAACATGACCCTGAATACTATTTGTTTGAAAGCGCCATTGAGAAAGCGCCATTGAAAGCACCATTTAAGAATGGATTTTGGAGGCTGCAACTAGATTGAAAGGGAATGAGGAAGTTAGCACAATTCACATTGGTCTGATTTTTAATGCTTCCTTTTTAAAAAGCTGCTGGCGCTAGAAATCTAGAAACAGTCTCAGTAGTACATGCTTACACTTACTACAGTGATTTTTTTTATTTTGGTTTTATGATTAGACCACAGGCAACTGCCCAACCTGAGCTGAGCTGCCCAATCGCCCATGTGAGCTGCAGTAGCCAAGCAGCATCCTGTGGCAACCAGGCAGCAGCAGGAGACTCCATGGGGGAAAGGGACATTATCCCCTTCTGCTGTGGTCCATGGGGTCGCGAAGAGTCGGACACGACTTAGCAACTGAACAACAAGCTGCGGGAAGGATGCAGGGCAGGTGGTGCGTCTACTCGCCTCTGCGCTGGCTATTTTGCCAGTGCAGAGGTGAGGGTCACCAGTCCCGCCCTTTGCTCCACGCCTCTCCCCACCCAGGAACATCCTCCCACCCCAGTGCGCTCACTGCTGCCAGTGTCGCATTGCTGCTTCCAGGAGGTGGGGGCCAGCATTGGCCCAGCAGCAGTGGAAATGGTGCTGGCACTTTTACGATGCCAGCGCTGGCGGTACACTCATACCGCTGGCATTGTGGGGCTCAGGATTGGGCCCTAATTCACCAACAGCCTAAAAATATGTATGTGCTTTCTATCCATTCTGCCTCATAAGTTTGGTTCTGCTCACTTGGTAACAGAAATTGGCGTAATAAAAGATGCCCTGACTGTCCCAAATCTCTCCTTCTGTGGGAGTGGTAATGGAAGCTAGAGAGTTTCATGGCCAGGGCAGTTTCTGCTTTTGCTTTAGTTGTGGTAATGCTTGGCACCTGCTTTCAACTTGTGGCCTACTATAGTTTGGATTCAGTGGGTTGATCTGCAAGAGGCCGCTGTGTAGCAGCTCTTACCTTGAGACCGGAATTGTATTTACCAGGACATTTCACCCCTCCCACTTCATAATTGTTGCCTCTGCCAGATGTGTGTGATCTTATCAGTTGACCATATCCTGTTTGAAATGGTTCCTCTATCCCCTAAAGGGTCCAGCATCTTTACTCTCAGGGAACAACAGAGGACCAAGTCACAGAAATGGGAATCTACAAGCTTTGTCTGCATCTGGAACTGGCCTTAAGAGTCCTCCATGCCTGACGCATGTTGTGCTTGTCCACTTTTCACGCCTGTGCCTCTGCACCGCTGGGTTTCCACCTCCAATGGAACTGGCTGCATGGGATTGAATTCCTAAAGACTCTTCTTGCATCAGTCCAGCCTGATTGGTGGCAGAAAGACAGGAATGAGCTCCTCCTCAGTTCCTGACCGGAGCCAGACAACAGGTCCCACCGACTTTGGATTTTAGACCAGGCACACAATGTCATCCAGTGTCATGTGGATCCTCAGGAGTAGAAGCAGAATCTTTTTTTGGCTCTCGCTGATCCCAGGGCCATGTGATGGCAACTCAGCCAAAGAGCTCCTTGCACAGCGTGTAGGCAAGTTATGCTGCCACCAGCCTCTCTGTTGCCCTGAAGGGAGAAGCCCTCCCAAACTGCATCCTGTGTAGCTCCACACCAAATTCTGTACTTGTGAAACAAGCACTCATCGTCCTCTGGATTGTAACAGGAACAATTTATAACTGCAGGCCTCATTATTTATTCTATTTATGTATTTATTGATTTATTGATTTATTTATTGAAACTTTATTTTCATGGCATTTTCCCCATTTGCAAAGCTCCAGAACAATCTTCTTAGTAGTACTAAAGCTCTTTACAGTGACTGGGTGGTGTTTGTGTTGAAGCAAACAGTTACACAGTGAGAGGTGGCTTTCTCATATCTGCTGCTTAGTGTCTTAAACTTTTACCTTGTTTCTCATTCTCCCTTTGCCACATAAGTAGGCACTATGAACAGCAGTCCTTCGAAGCTAAGGAAGGGAGAGGAGAGGATGTCGCAGCTGTTCCCTTCAGTGTGCAATTCTCTTTCCATATCCTAGTCTGCACTTGTCTCCCTCACATCTTTCCCTTTATTTTTCCCTTTCACTCCTATTATATTTTGAAGTTGTCAGTTTCCAGAGATATTGATAAAAAACAGGAGCATGTGGAAGTCACTTTGGAGAGGAAGTCCGGCATTCTGCCACTTAGATAAAATAGGGAGAAAGAAGAAAGCTGATTTTGCAGAGTGCCTTAAAACAACACATCCTGGATTTCGGAGAGACATAGCTCTTTATCTCTGGACATTACAAAGGTCAATCAATGTTGCATTCCACTTCTCTGGGATTTTAAGAAATTGTCAAAATACACTGTGTATTGCAAAACAGAAGACAGTTTCCTTTGTTTATGGGCAATGGGATAGGTGTCAAGTTGGGGGTTTGCAGAGCCACTGGAAAGAAACATTTGGGAAAGGAAAGAAGATGTTTCCATTGGATTTCTTGGTGCAGCCAAGAAATCCTTGGAAATTCAATGTTTTTTAAATTAAGACTGGAAAACCTTTGATTAACTCAGTTGTAGCACTCCATAGTATCTCCTTTAATCCTTTGTAATAGTCTCCCCCCTTTCTAATTAAAAGTTCTGATTCAAAGACATCATAACTAGTGTGCACATGACTGAGGAAAGAAGAGCACTTGTTTTTTAAAGGTAGATGCACACAGGTGATGGGTAGGGAGAACATCCAGCCTTTAAAAATAGCAAAACAAAAAAACATTTTTTTACATAGCCACCTTCTCTGTCCTGGTCTCAATAGCAAAGGGTGATCTAAGGAAAGGATTGTATAGTATAGTGCTTGAAATATTTTTGTTTCAGAGGCTTAGAAATTGCAGCCTCCATAACAGCAATGCTGCCACTGAGGATAAGGCAGAAGCTGTGCAACAAAATGAGCAACAACTGCCAATTTATTTTGCATAAGTATTTGTATGCAAATAGTAGGGTCATGTACTCACAAAAGTATGGAACTATGAAATAGGAGAGTTGGGGCCCGATTCAGGTAGATACAGGAGTGCAAGTGCAAACCTGACTCTGAATGATAGGATTGTAGAGCAGACCAGTCCAACAAATGAGTGCTGTGCTTTTGGTGCAATGTTGGATCACTCCTTACATTTGGTGAAGAGGCAACATCTCATCTCTTCTGGGCAGTGCTGCAGTATTGGACTTGTATCTTATCCAAAGAATTGGGTCATTCTAGTCCCAAACTGCCCCCTACCAAAGTACAGCTGGTATAACTAGTTCTAGCAATGCCCCTTAATTTTCTCCCTTTAAAAAAATATGGAATTTCACAATGGAAGTTTTCTGCTGATTTTTGTGGCCTGTATTGTTGAAGTTCAGCCATAATTGAATGAAGTCTCACTGAGAGGAGAGGTAGAAAGTCTGTGTAATGGCAGCACTTCCAGTCTGCATGTTTATAAGTTTTATTTTTATTAATTAAGCCATTGCTAAAGTCAAATTTGCACAGCTGAGTGATAAAGGAAACCTCAGGCCTTATCTTTAAGAAAAGTGCAAAGCGAGCAAGAGGTCTTCACATGGAAGTTCAGTGTAAACATGTTCTGCAGTGAAATATGCAAAGTCGTGGCCCAATACTATCCTCCACTTGCACTGGCAAAGCACGTTCTCCATCAGCTCAAGCTGTTGCAAAGCACCATAAAGCACTTTGGGACTGGATGCCATCTAGCAGTGCTGGCGCCAGTGCATGGAGGGATGCCTGCCAGAGTAGGTAAGTCTGGCACAGGGCAGGGTGGAAATGGAGGTGGGGGTGAGCGGATCAGGCCCAGAAAGGAGCAAAATTGACAGTGCCAGCCTATGCCATATCCTTTCCCCTTTCCAGGTTAGATCCACTGACACCAGTCAGTGCAAACTTCTACCAGCTATATTGCTTTCACAGTTCCAAATTGACTGGTTGTGGTTGCTGGGGCTTACCCCATGGCTAGGGAGCAAATGTCACTTTACCCTAAGGATACCTCCAGCAGCTGAAATTCCTCCATGGGATGCAGCATAGGCTGCACTTCACCGCTGAATTGGCGTGCAGGGATTTAGTTAGACTAGGGCTGTTTATCCTTTTCAGTTCAATGAACTTTTAAGAGTTGTTTAGAGCAGGGATGTCATAAGGCCCATGGACCAAGTGCAGCCCTCAGAAGCAATGTATTTGACCCCTGTTATAATTGAGCTCTACCAGCTTGATATTTGGGTTATCTGATACCTTGAAAATATGAACAATATTTGCATATTTTCTCTTCCGTCATTTGCAGCTAATGAGTTTCTTTGTGAGAACAAAGTGCTTAATGCTGGCCATCATCGGCTTAACTTCTGGCCCTTAGCAGATGCCTTGAATGCTAACTTCAGCCCTCTATAGGAAATGAATGTGACCCCCCTGGTTTAGAGCATTAACCAATGTTAGGTTCAATATGTGGTCAGTGCCGACGCATTTCAACTTGGCTGTAGCATAGTAGGGTCCTGAACCCATCCTACTATGACTTGTAGTTGGAATCTGGAGCGATGAGTCAGTTGCTCATCAAGCCACGTTCCTTTCAAGCCAAGGGGTCATGGAACTGCTCTGACTACATGCAGAGCTAAAGTAATCCCTTGGCCCATTGACTGAGACAATGATTGTCTCAAGCACCACCATTTAACTATAAACTGAAAACATCTAAAAAAATTTCAGGGCATCTAAAAATGCCCTGAAATTTTTCTCTAAGCAGTTCCTGAAGAACAGCGAGGTTTGGGGTGGCTGCTGGGAAAAGAGGAGTCAGGTCTCACACAGAAGGTCAGAACTGAGCACCAGGTGGAGAAAGAATTATTCACGGCAACATGTGGCCTCATTGCAGAAACTCCAGAGCAGACTCCTTTGCCTCAAGGTCATTGGTTATGACTGAGTACGGTAGTTATGTTCTGCAAATTAAAATGAAAGCCAATTAAATATAAATGGAAATTAATTGCCGAGAATGAGCAGAGGGAAAACAGTGTCTTTGGTAGATAGAAGATTCTGAGGAAACTGAACACAAACAACATGTGCAGCAAGCGGTCACTGCAGAAATGTCAAAATACTTGTAGCACATGACTCACTAGCTGTTATGAAAAGAGGCCTACTACTACCAGTTATGCATTTACCACACAGTTGGCCTGACTTTGGCAAGTTCCTTACCAGTTTATAAGGAGAGGAGACTTTGCTTTAGCCTCATGGCCAAGAGACAAGTGAGCTTGTACAGGCACTTCTAACCGCTTCGGAAGACACATCACCCCTACTCTTACAACACAATCCCATACAGACTTAGGCCGCAATCCTATCCACACTTAACTGGGACTTAGTTCTGAATCGACATGCATAGGCTTGGGCTCTCAGAAGTCTCATTGTATTCAATGGGATTTACTCTCAGGAAAGCATGTACAGGGTTGCAGCCTCAGCAGGGCTCAGTGTCGCTGCCTAATTACACTATATATTTTTTCTAAAACTCTACATAGCAATTTTTAATAAAAACAAATGGTGCAACAATTATAGCAAATGAAAAACAGCAAGATTAATATTTTAAACTAAACAAATGGTGCAGCCCTACTCACATTTTCCTGGGAGCAAGCCCCACTGAACATAGCAGAACCTGCTTCTGAGTAAACCTGCCTCAGAGTACACTGAAGGTCAGTCAGCAACGGTTTATGAAATGGCTTCAAAGCAATATAAAATAAATGAGTTTTGTCCATTTTTGGCAAACAACCAATTGGAGAACTGAGCACACCTTTTGGTGGTGTTGCCACCAAAAAAATTCCTGCTCCTAACTGAGGCCAGACTGATATCAACAAAAGATGGCGGATGCAGCATCAGAGGTTGGCCAGGTGAAGGCCCTACTCCCATCAGAGGATGCACATGGCCAAGCCAACTTCTGAATCCTTAGTCACTTCCTCCCTGCGGATACTTTGGGCGCTTAATACCACTAGTACTAAGTGGGATCCAGAGCACTCCCAGCAGCCTGGTGCCAGTACTGAAAGCTGACGTTCTGAGCAGGATCTCTGGCAGATCTCAAGGTGGGTGCATTTGGAACAAAGCATTATCTGAGGCAGTTGACTCGATAGGCATCAGATTAAGAACCCTTCTAATGCTGCTAGTTCCCACTGGACTGCACCATGATCACCAATGGACCTACTTAGATCTGTGCCTACCCTTTGGCCGGCATAAATCTGACTGGGCCCAGGGTGGCATGTTGAGGGCTGGAAGAGGCATTGGATTTTGGTGCTGCCTTTGCCACCAATATCACCTTCTGACACCACCACCCCCAGCCAGCCCTGATCCTCCCCTGCTGCCAACTTACTGGCACCAGCAATGCCTGGGCACTCCAGTGGCATATGCTCAGTCACCAACCATTCATGCTGGCAGCCCCATTCCACATGCTGTCACTGTAGCTTTCAGTAGGACCAGCAGCCAAGGCCTTCTGTCAACTAAATGCAAGTTCCCTTAACAGAAGACCTGCATAGTGTTGGGCCATTAATAATTATTTTGATATGTAAAGTACAGTGCCATTCACCACAGGCATAGTAGATAATGCAGTCTCCTTGGCTATGCTGAATTAATTAGCTAAAGCATTGTGGTAGGAACAATAATTTCCTATTACAGCCTATGTAGGTGAGCCCAGGGCTGTAAACAAAGGGAGCAAATAGCCATGGAATGAAATGCTAAATGCATGTGATAAGTGCAATAATGATTAAGACTTCCTGATATAGTGACTGGCATTGTCATGGTTTGTGATGCCAACTTGACCTGAAACAGAAGGAAACTCCCTCTAGCTGAATTGTCAACTCATTTGCTACTATTGGCAGCAAAGGGAAGAGAATAACCAGATGGCTGTCTTGGTGTGCCTTTCCTTTAATCCAGCTCAAAGCTACAGATGGAGAGCACACAGAAATTAGCAGTGCTAAAAATGTGTCTGGTATTTTTCTGCCTAGCAACAGTTCAGTGCATCATTGTCCATTGGCCCTCCTCTTTAAGCATAGATTGGAGGCATAGCAGTTTCACATGTGCAAAACAGGCACATCAGGAATGATTCTGGAGTAGCATGAAAGAAGGAAACTCGCCTTCTGTCCTAGTGGTGAGATGCATGAGGATATAAAGACAGCTCATACACTTCACAAGAGGAGATTCAGTTTCCCCTACTCAAATGTTACCTTGGAAGCATGATTCATTCATGCACTCCTTAAAGCTTTCATCGCATTGTGACTCACATTTTTCCCCATGGGAATAAAATTCCTGTTAATTCACGCCCCTCTCAACAGGCATTCCTTCTCCCACATGCAATTCTCCTTTGGCCACAGCTGAGCAACAGGGCCATGCTGAATTGTTCAGGTTCCTCCAACAAATTGGTTCAGATGATAGAAGAGATTGACCAAGAGATTGGCCTCTTTTATAATTCAGTATTTTCACTCTCCAATGACCAGGAAGGTGGAAAAAAAGCAGCTTTGATCTCACCAAAGTATGATTTTGTGCCAGTATTATTTGTTTTTCATACAGAAATGCAATCCTAAGCAATTACCAGGTGTCCTGTTTGATAATGAACTTCCTCTGCCCTCAAGTAATTGAATAAGGGAAGTGATCATGCTTAAAAGAGATAAGGCTTTTAGGAGCAAGGGCCAGGATTGGTAATTTCTGACACAAGGAATTACCATGAATGTAAATCTCCATTGTCTGTTTCTTACAGAGGACATAAACTCAAAAATGTGGTGAAATAAAACTAAGGATTCAGAAAGTAGGTCACTAGGGAAGTGAATTGAGTGGGGTGGAGGTGATGTGATCTTTCTTGCTGTCTTCACTGTTCCACAAAGCAATCACAGCCGCAATGGTGGTGCTGTCAACGGAAGTGGAGAACTGCATTTCTCCAAGTAGAAATCTTTTGCTGTATATGAGACAATCAATGAAAAATTATATGTTTATGCAAAAAAATAAAAATAAAATAAAAACACCACCTGATTTTGCATGGAGGCCAAACTTGCCTCTTTCCCTGCAAAGACAAGAGATTTGCTTCCACTCTGAATGTACTTTTTAGGCATTGACACACAGTGCTTCATGCTATAGTTGGCTTCATTTGACACAACAGTCAACATAAAGTTAGAGCTGCCCATATTTTCTGCTCAAGTGGCACACATCAGAGATCCAGAACGTGTACTCCCTCAACCTGAGATTGAGGGAGGTTGAGGGAAAGTGATTGAGGGAAGATTGAGAGAGATTGAGGGAAAGTGGTTTCCCTCAATTCCCCATAGCAATCTGATTTCCCCATAGCAATCTGATTCTGGCCTGCTGCGTGCGTGGGTATGCTTATTCCTTATTAGGGTTCCTTATTCAGGTGTAAATTTTATTGAACTTTTGGCAGATGCCAGTTGGATGAAGTTATGTGATGTAGCAGAATCAGGGGCGGTTCTAATTAGAACCGCGCCCATGGCAGGGGCTGAAAGGGCGCCCCCCCGCGACATCATGACGTCACAACGTCATGACACTGCGGGGGTGTGGCTTCCCTCCTGGCTCGGAGGGCGGGGAGTAGCCGCCCTCCG
>JAJKFI010000111.1:2085478-2101203 GCA_029204185.1 Lerista edwardsae | reverse complement strand
GTTCTGTTCGCGCCTGCCGGCTAATTTAGCCGGCAGGCGCGAACAGAACGCGGCGCCGCCCAGTGCCCCGCCCCCTTCCCCTTGAGAAGCGGGAGGGGGCGCCGGGTGGCAGCGCCGCGTTCTCCTCGCTCCGGCTGGGCCAGCCGGAGCGAGGAGAATGCGGCGCAGGGTCTGGTCGGGAGTGGGCGGGCCGTGGGCGCCATTCTGGGGGGGCGGGCGCCAAGCGAATGGCGCCCCCCGCAAGATGGCGCCCATGGCTCGTGCCACCCCCCGCCACACCCTAGAAACGCCCCTGAGCAGAATGTCCATAAACATTGCAGCTGCTCAGCCATCAAGCAGCAACAAAATGTTCCCACTCTACAACTTGTAAGAAGTAGTGATTATCCGTTTAGAGCTTATCACACAGATCCCATGGATGGAGCCTTTGTATGGGGTAGGCTGGGTGAAGACTGGGTGAAGGAAATCTGAAAACATAGGGAACCTAAGCAGCAGAGGTGCCAGTATTCCTGCACAAAAGAGGAGAAGTAACACTACTCCTTCTAGAAGTGTGAATGAACACAGTAGGACTATTGTTTGTCCATAAAAGACCAAATTGAGACCTGAATCCACTAACATTTGAGTGGTAGGACTAAAACTAAACCAATTTGATCCAGATCTAGACATGCATGCTGGGTGGGAAAGTGGCTTGTGATGTGCATTCCTATTTGAATTTCAAATACATTCATCTCCATCCACAACAGATGGTGAATGCTTTGTGTCTGAAAGCACATTGCACTACAGACACGTATGCAGTTTGTGTGCGCAGCTTTGGATCTATCAAGAAACTGTACCCACAAAAGCTACTTTCATTTAGTTAAAATCCTCAACCCCATTGCTACCTGTTTTTTAAAGAAAATAATTTTATTTGACTTTTTCAGTAACAAATATATAACATGAAACAGCACTAGAAAATACACACACATTTGAGTACATGAAATATGTACATAAAGGGTATATAGCAGAAGTTCACCTGACTTTACCATGAGCAGGAACCCAGGGGGCATAAGGAGTGAGAAGAAGGGTGCAGCAAGATGGGGTCAAGAGTCAGAGGACCTCAGAGAGTTTGAGTTGGCAGCTGCATCTTTCTGTCCCTTAAACCAGAGTATTCCATTGGTATGGGCTCTGCTCCCTTCTTTGAAGAGTGGAAGAGTCCCCTGACCTGGGGTGTGTCATTCCATAACCTTCTCATCAATTCCTGTCTGAAGCACTGACTGTACTGGCAAGTGAACACTGGGAGTGTCAGGCCTCTGCTATGGAGGGAGCTGATCCCTCTGGAATATGGCTTAGGGATGCTGTCCAAGAAAGCCAAAGAGGTCTCCAATGACAGGCTCAAGTTATCACTCAGTATCAATGCTGGGTCTGGAGTCTGAGTCCTCCACCACCACCAGCTTGTGCTGCTGACCCTCCTAATCTCCCTCCCTCCAAGTTAGAGTTCTTGTCACTGCTTGAGGGCTGGCTAGGACACTGGGCAATTGCAGTACCCATGGAAGATCTTGTGAATTCTCTGAATTCAAGAGTCCTGGTTTGCTGAAAATGCTCCTTGCTCCAACTGCAGCAACAAAAAAGAACATTCCTGCATGCTAGAAAATTCCGGTTTCAAAATTCCATGCTTTCTTGTACAAGAATACGGCTGTTTAACATTAACTAATAACCACTGAAACAAATTGTACTTTATTCTCTATTTTTAATTGTAGTTATTTTTAACTACTTTTTGAGCAAGCTTTTAAATTAACCATCTTTTAAAACCTTGAAATTTTCAGAGGGGTTTGCATTTTAAGATAATTGCTGATGGAATCATTCATACTGCTATGTTTTAAGTAGTTTTTTCCAAGGGATTAGTAAAAACATGATACTGATATTTCTAAAAGCATCAGAATTTCACTATATTTAATGTTTTACACAGCAATTTAACTTTTGCTCCTTTACCCAATGTGACATCTATTTAAACATTGCTTTATTTACATAGACTAATATTTATGCAAAGTTTCATGAATTAGACTTTTGCAGACTGTTGACTGAGCTACCTGCAGTCAGTCCACAACTATCAGGCTCATAGTTATACAGATGTACAAATTGCTGCATTGCAGACTGTTCAGCACCTGGGACAGCGCTCTACCAACAGCCACCTGTATCAATATAATAAAATACAGCACTAAGACAGTTTTCTCAGAATCCAGTTTTCAGTTCCTCCACTCTGGCTGAGAGTCTCCAGCGAGTCTTTCTGGATACACTGTTCCCTCAGAATGCTTCCACCACCATGTGGCTCTTCTCATTTCCAATTAACCCTCATTTGTGTTTTTCACCTTTTTTTCCACCATGGATACTGGAATAATTTTCCCCTAAACACATCCTCTTCCATCCCACTCAGGAGCAGAGACTTGGTCTGATTTATACATCCTGAGAGCCTCAGGAACCTCCCTCAGACTTTCCCCTTTGATGGAAGGGGTTGGGTAAATGGTTCATTACTCTGACACGATCCATTTCTGAACATCATACCAAATGTGAGCACACGTCTGGTCTTCTCTTTGTTTCTGAGTTTAATTGATGTTTTGAAGAACCTGGTCAGATCTGTTGCATTGCCATAGAGTGTTTGAGAAATAACTCTTTTTCTACACCATGGTATCTTTCCATTAACCATTTCGTTTCCCTGTACAAATAAAATTAAAAGCAGCTTTGTTATTCCCTAATTTTGTTTTTTTTTATAATGAAATGAAAATGTGACTTTTTCCACACATTTCTGCACTATTTCACCTGACATACACTTTTTTAATATGTAACATCCTCTGTTACCTCTGTGAGCTTTCCCCATTCCAAATCTAACAACCATATAAATTCCTAGCAATAACAGAGGGCACAATCCTAAACTGAGTTAGGCCGGCATAAGCTAAACCAGTAAAGTTCGGCCAGCATAAGGGACACCATAAAGTATGTTTGGATCACTCTTGGAGTCAGAGAGGCCAGCACACAGACGTGAGCCATCCTCCCTGACTCCATGAGTGGTCCAAACATGCTTTATATGGTGGCCCTTGTGCTGGCCAAACTTTGCTGGCTTAGCTTATGCCAGCCTAACTCCAGTTTAGGATTGCACTCTGAGAATCCATTTGTCTTGGCTTGGCTGAAGACACATGAAACCCTTAAATTTTATGTGCAGGAATGATAAATACTTGCTCTGCCTCAGGTATTTCATTCTAATATAATCATCCCCACCCACTTCCATGTCAGGTTACACTAAATACAAACCAAGTTAACTTTTAAAACCAATCTAGCCTGGAAAGCAAAGCTGTGGAATTCATGCTGCAATCAAAATAGATATAAAGACGATGCATATAGAGGCTTTGAGAAAGACTGCCTTTGGACTGCCAAGACACAGAACTCATATTTCTCTTTGACACTGTATGTTTCCTCCAGTGCATGATGGCGGCTACTGGCAAAGATAGGATACAGTGGCAGAAGATAATCTTATCCCATGTATGGCCTCCTTCCTGTACAGAACACCACCTGTTTAGGATTGTAGATATGGCAGATGCTGTCTTGGCCATTGCTGGCTGAATTTGGGAGTTCTCAGCTTCAGAAGTGAAATCTTCTTGCTGATGAGCAGGCCAGCAAGAGAAATTGGGGGGGTGGGGTGGAGCAGATGGTAGAAGGAGAGGAAGAAGGGCACAGAGCAACATCAGGAAAAGTGGTTGATGGGTTAGCACTAAATGTAAAGGCCCCAGATATGTCACTTATGTTATTTTCTGGATCTGATGTACTCTTCATGTCATGTTCTGGACTTCTCCAAGAAAAAAAGTGGTGGCCACTGGACCATTGGTTCCCATCACATAGCTGAAAACATGCCAATTTTTAACAAGGAACACTACTTTAAAAAAAAAGACACCAGAGGCATGAAATTCATTTTACTGAGCTTTTGCTCCACCCCCAAAGTATATGAACACATAACATACTGGTGCCACCTCCTTGCTATAAACAGGGAATGCAGTGAATTCTGGATACGGACAAAAATATTTTCAGCTCTCTCAGGGCCAAAAAAGCCTTTCCTTTTCTTTCTTGGGCAGAGCCTTTCTAAAGGAAAAAAAAATGTTCTACCCTCCTCTGTCATGGGCTCAGTTTAACCAGTGTTAGGGGCACTCAACAGAGCAGCCAACTTTATCTTATTTTGCAAGGGACCCACATCGATAGCATTTGCTCCAGGATTTAGAAAAGGACAATCCAGAAGCAAACAAAGATAGCAATCAATATCTGGAACTCAGCAAGGTCCCTCTCCTATGCCTAGCAACAATTAAGCAGACCAAGAGCTTCTTCATACATTACAAATTGGCCACAACAGCAGCACATATAAAAACATCAGCATTATCATAAGTTCATTCTGTTCCATAGTTGGAAGGCTCCCTCTTGTGGGTTATACCTCCTGCTTACTACAGCAGGCAAAGCTATGTTAACTAGTTTTGCTTCGTCTTTTCATGTGGAAGGAGCTTCTCCCAGTTCTGGGGACATCTCATAGCAGAGACTAAGCCTCAGATAACACTGAAACAATACTTCCAATTAATTGTTAACTGTGGCTGGCAATGCTGTCCTATGAAAATCATAGAGAAAAAGAAGTTATTCTGACTGAACATCTTACAGTATGAGGACGCTCTCAATCTAATCTTATTCAACAGGATACCAGTATTGGATGGGAAGAATCCCTTCCACCCATAGGAGATGTGTCTTGGCAAATCCACCATTGTTTTCTCCTTTGCTGAAGGAATGATACCATCTACTTCTCCCTCCCCCATGTCTCTTGCCAACTTTCTCTTCAGCAAGAAGGTTTCACTTCTGGCAGACATTTTCCACCCTCTAATGGTGAGCGGGTTAAATCGCTGCTGCTGGGCTTTCCGACTGGAAGGTTGACAGTTTGAGACCGCGCAAGTGAGCTCCCATTGCTTGTCCCAGCTCCTGCCAACCTAGCAGTTCGAAAGCACCTAAATGCAAGTAGATAAATAGGGACCACTTCGGTGGGAAAGTAATGGCGTTCCGTGCGCTACGGCATAGAGTCATGCCAGCCACATGACCACAGAAGCTTGTCCTCGGACAAAACGCCGGCTCTACAGGCTTTGAAACAGAGATGAGCACCACCCCCTACAGTCGGTCACGACTAGACCATTCAGTCGTGGGAAAACCTTTACCTTTTAATGGTGGACTAAAGTTATTTAATTTTCTTTTAGATCTTTTCATCACCTGACAAGTATAAAATATCAAAGCAAACAATACTAATAAAACCACTAAGATCACAATAACAATAGCAAGAAATACAAAAGGTACAAATACAAAGCAGTATAAAAGAAAAAATAGAAGTCAGGGTGCAATCCTGCCCCGTCACTGAGCCAATGCATGTAGTTTGCGTCAGCCCAGAACGGTTGCAAATGTGCTTTAAGGCATGTCTGCCCTGTGGATGGAGAAGCTGGGCCAACACAGGCAGTGACAAGGAGGAAGAGGGTGGAGGAGTACCGCAGAGTAGTGGCGGAGTAGGAAATACGACTGCAAGCACGAAGGGAAGTGACAGTTGGTCCAGTAGAAAGAGAGGCAGGGAAAATGGATCAAATAAGAGGCCCTCCTGTATATAGGCGTTATTATGCAAATGCCCAGTCTCCGAGCAAAGATGGGGGAACTGGAATGTTTGATGGTTAGAGAATAACGGAAACCTGGTAAATTGTGGAGAACCAGTCCCAGGCTATAAACCACAATCCCAGGCTATAAACTCTATGGAAGATAGGGAAGGGTGTGTTGGCGGTGGGGTGGCCTTCTATGTCAAAGAACGGATAGAATTCAGCAGAGTAGAAATTGCAGAATGTGATGAACCTCCACCTGTTGAATGCGTTTCACATATCGTTTCACATGTGTGAAATCCAATCTGGAAACCAGAAGCTTATCCATCATCTCATCTCATGGACTAGTCACTGGAGAACCTGCTACTTAGTCTCCAAGCAGAGAGATGTAGCTATGCTAGGTCTGGATAGAATAAAAGGTCTCTAGCTCTAGCTTAGGGTCGTGATGGCACTGCGGGTTAAACCGCTGAGCTGAGCTTGTTGACCGGAAGGTTGGCAGTTCGAGACTGTGTGACAGAGTAAGCTCCCGTCACTTGTCCCAGCTCCTGTCCCAGCCCCTGAACAACCTAGCAGTTTGAAAGCACCTAAAAAAATGCGAGTAGATAAATAGGTACCACTTCAGTGGGAAGGTAACGGTGTTCCATGCACTATGGCATATAGTCATGCTGGCCACATGACCACAGAAGCTGGTCCTCAGGACAAACGCCGGTTCTTTGGCTTAGAAACGGAGATGAGCACCGCCCCCTACAGTCGGTTACGACTAGACCATTTGGTTGTGGGGAAACCTTTACCTTTACCTAGCTCATCATATCTCGTATATGGGAAGATGAATTATGGGACAAGCCAGGCCCTGTTAAATGCCACTAGGATTATTTCTGTTTGGCAGTGGAACTCCCACCATGGGGGAACACTAGGTTTTGCAGGAGCCTGAGCTCCTGTGGAACATGCCCCCCTCACCTTCAGAGTCATTTGCGGCTCAGAGAGCAAAGTCTCTGAGCCAGCTCTCTGAGCTGTGAATGGCTCTGGAGGTGAGGGAGAGGGGCCACGTTATAGTCTACTGCAAAACCAAGCCTTTTGGGGGCCCCTGTAGGAATACTAACTGCTGTTTGGCCATGGGACAGAAGTTCTTACAGAAGACACAGCAGCAACTTGTCAGTAAGGTGTGCTAGAGATGCAGAAATAAAAGGAATTCTTACCTGTGAATCTCCTGTCCTTGGAAGAGGGAGGGCATACTTCACCTTGTGGGCTGCCCCTTCCACTCAGAGAGGCAGAGTGCGACTTGCTTAAAGTCTCCTCCCTTGTGGGAGGGGATCCCAACCCAGGCTGGCATTGCTGAGATTGAGAACCTCCCATGACAACATCTTGCTGAAAAACCTAAGAGGTTTGCCTAGCAAACAGGTAAGAGAAAGAAAGAAAAACAGCCACAAACAGAGCAGACAAGCTGGGTGGATGAGGGAAACACAGAACTCTGCATTTAAAACAGAAAGGCAGGGGGCACCACAAAGGGAACCTGACCTCAAGAGTCCCTGACTAAGTACCCCCACCCAAATGCTACTGAAAGACTTAAGTGCGGAAAAGTCAAGCTGGAATGCCCTCCTCCCTCTTCGTCCCCTCCCCAAGAACAGAAGATTCCTTTTTTCTCTGGAAGAGTGAGGAGGGCATTCTTCACCACGTGGGATGTATCAGAGCTACATCGTACCTGGAAGGGCTGGCTATCACACTTCTCACTATGGCACCACCATCTAGAGAACCCATCTACCAAAAGAGGCCTCTGCAGACGTGGCCAGGGCCACTTTGTAATGTTTTGTGAACATATTCGGAGAGGCCTAAATCACTGCCTTACAAATTTCTGTCAGCTATGCCAGTCGAAGGCTGCTGATGCCACTCTCTCCCCCCCCCAGTGGAATGGGCTGTAACCCCTTGTGGGGGAGTCTTCCCCAATGCCCCCACAATGGCCGTCTTCAATCAACACGACAGATGTGGACTGGGCATGGCAGTGAGGCGAGGAGTCCTCCAACCTCTCAGAGGAAGAGGACAGTGAGGAATAAATAGGACTAAGTGACCTCAGAGGCTTTAGCCTCCTTCAAAATTCTCCTAAAGATGGAAGGAAGTTGATCTTAAAAGGTCCCGTCCATTGTTTCCTTCACTGCCTCCGCAATTTAGGCCCTGGTGCTAGAACCCTTACCAGCCTCCTGATCGGGCTGTCCCTGCGGCAAGTCTCCATCCCCTTCTTCTGCCTCCATAATCAGGCTCCCCTGTACCTGAGCGGGGGGAACCCCTGTGCTGCTCCAGTCACTCTCCAGCGGGGCATGGATCACTGGTCATGAGGGCTCCTGGGGCACAAATCACTTCCTTCTGCCCCAATGTGCTAGTGTTGAGGCCTTTCCTGCAGGCCCAGTTGTGTCACACCCTCCCCCCCCCCCGTGCAAACACTGGCCTGAGGCAACTCCGGGGCTCACAACTGCACCAGAAAACAGGAGAAGGATAGCCAGAAAAAGCTCTGCAGTGTACTGCCTGAATAGGAAGTGCCCGTCCATGAGCTGCAGCATTGTCCCTGGTACTCCAGGTGCAGGCAGCTCAGTTGGGAACCGAAGCCTCCAATGCAGCCTTCTTTGTGCCAAAATTTAGTGCCTGGACTCAGACGTGATGGCTCCTTACACCTCCCGATTGCATACAGCCGCTTCAGTGAGGTAGGAGCACCCGAAAAAAAACTGGTGCCACAAGTGCAAACCTCCCTATCCTTCTTCCTGTCTGAGAATGGGAATGGGGAGAGGACAGGGAGGCAATTGACAGAGGTCAGGCAGGGACAGAAGGTAAAAAGAGAAACAGGAGAGGAGAAAACTGGGAAGGAAAGAAAAATAAGAGAAATCCCAATGCTGAGCTCCAAGGGCTCCACAAGTCCTGACTTGTCCCTTAGAGAGGCAGAGCTGGACTGGGTTGGGAGCCCCTCCCTCCAGGGGAGGAGACTTCAAGCAAGTCCAACACTGCCTTCCTGAGTGGGATGAGCACTCCATGTGGTGAAGAATGCCTTCCACAGAGAACGGCAATATGCTGTAAGCACTGCTTCTCCCATTCCTTTTACCCCATCTTGTGTGTGTGTGTGTGTGTGTGTGTGTACGACACATGCAAAATGTCTGTGCAAATTGGGGGCAATTCATAATCTGTAAACAGACTTTGAAGAACCCACAGTTATTAAAGACTTGCTGTCTCACTCTTCATGAAGCAGCATATGGATTCCTACACACCACCACTTAAAGAAAGCCACTTAAAATCCTTGGAGAGTGATCCAGAGCTCCACACAGAAGTAGGGGGCTCAGTATTCCTGAGAATTCCAACCTTCTTTCAATAAATTCATAAGGAGAACGTGAAACTGTTTTTTGCCCACATCCCCAAATCCTTTATTCACAGAGGTAGAGCATTTTCAATTCTGCAAGACATGTTCCACCCCTGCCAAAAGAATTGCCAGTTGCTCTAGAACCGCAGACCAGAAAGGAAGAAACCTCTGCCATCAATTTGATATTGAACTGGGTCTTGCGTGTGTGCTTATTGAAATCTATTGTAAGATGCCTCAGGGATCATTTGATCAAAAGGCAAAATATAAATTACAGTCAGCCAACATCTTACACAATGGTTATATTCTAAGATTGACACATAAAGCCAAAATCACATATAGTCAGTACTCTCTTAAATCCAACTGATATGTACTGCCTCTAAGAACTAAAATCACAATACAAGAGACATGCAGGAACTGACTGAGATGAGCAGCTTCATCCTCAGATTTCAAACTCAGTCCAGAGTAAGTCATATTTAAATCGTTGCGTTTCCCTTTTGGTGGCGGGCAAGCACTAGTCAATCACATGTATGATGTGGGTGACCATATGCGCAGACACATTACAATTATATCAATGAGTTCAATCTGTATTTTGATTCCAGGGCAGAATTCTGAATGCAGAATTCTAGAGTCTTTAGTAAAGACAAATACCATGGTAAACTAGCGTGAGTTAAGTTTTAAAGAAAAGCCAAACACATCTTTTATGCCATCTTTATTAAGGATGAGGGGACATATATCACATCTTGAAAGAAACCACCAAGAGGACCTCAGGATTTCTCCCATCCCACATCATCACGCAGGAGCTCTGACACACCTCCCGGAAGAACAGGCCTTGCAGGCAAGGGAGATGTCTTTGAATCCTCTTTCCCTCAAAGGAAGTGCTCTGTGGCAGAGTGATGGAGCACGGTGTGTGGCTGAACCCAATGCCAGAAGGAAAGCAGGGGGTCTTTACCATTTGGCTTGCCAGCAACCCCCAAGGGAAAAAAAGCTTTCTCTCATCATGCTCACTTCTGAAATAAAGGCTGGAAGCCTTACAAGGGGGGGGGGGAGAGAGAGAGAGAGAGAGAGAGAGAGAGACAGAGAGAGAGAGAGAGAGAGAGAGAGAGAGAGATTTTGTCTGCATACTGCTAAAGCCTCTATAGCATGTACCAGCACAAACTTTGCAGAGATTACCATGGTCGGCCCCTTTGCACCTTGGTACCGAGCACTGGTTTTGCTACACTCATTCCTGGGATCTAGAGGTGCTCGTATCATCCCCATTCACATCTCTCCCAGGTCACTGTAATATGTACCTGATTACCTTGGTGCACAAGTGGACTGGACACTCCTGTGCTCTGTCGCACCTGAATGAAAATGCAGCAGACTTGCTCTGAGAGCACTGCCCAGGAATGTGTGGCTATCACCCTAGTAGCTACCACCATAGGCTGCACACTTAAGGCCAAGCAGCATTCTGGAATCTCTCGGCCTTGTCCCCCATCACGTCAGCTTTAGCAGACCAACAGCAAAACCACTGCTTAGATTTTGACTTCAAGGGCAACAGCACCACTGCAGAGAGAAAAGGAGCTTTCCCAGCCCACCAAGTGAGATTCCAGATCATCAGCTGCACCTCCTGTCTCACTCCCACCATCTCTGCTCTTCCCCAGAACTCATCAAGAAATGGGAAAGAATAAACCCACATGTCTCATAAGGGGAGGGAAAAGAATACTTTGCTAAACTTTGCCCTCACTGCTGCATTCTCCAAGCATTAATACAAAGCTGACATTCAGATGCCATATGGAGCTAATGGCACCCGTTTTGGCTACCCAGCATAGGTTGAATTCTCTCCCTCCTGCATCCTTGCATATATTCATGTGCCCCCCATAATAGCTTGATCTTCCCACTGCACAAAACTTAGAAATCACCTGTATCCTTAATAAAAGAAATTTATTCCACCATGATAGAGTCTGGAGCAGAGCCACTGCAGGCAAGCAAGGGTCGTCTGTACAGAGCCACCAATCCCTCCAGCAGACAGAAGAAAAGCTAGCAGGACCTGCTAGGGAGGTCTTAAGTGCAGGGCAGGATGCAGTGCATGAGAGACAGCAGTGCAGGGCCTCCCTGCAGCCTTTGGGTCAGTGTGGCCGGCTGCTTGATTCTGAACGCTGTCTCTGGCGGGGAGGAATGTAGCCATTCAGGTACCCATTGGGCTGGCGTTTGCCGAGGCCTCCATTCAAGATGTCCTGGATGTGCTGCACAATCAAGTTAATGGCCACTGCAGAGAAGAAAAGGAGGGGCTTAAGACTCAGAATCCAAAATACAGTACTTGTTATGCCGTGCAAGATACAGCGTGCCCTGAAGTGTCATGATAAGGACGGACATTTCCCTCTCAAGTTCTTCATCTCCCTCCACATGCACCCAATATTTTATTTATGTATTGAATTTGTACCCTGCCTTTCTGCCCCATATTGGGGCACCCAAGGTGGTATTGATACCTTTGCAGTGCACTTTGCAGTGCAGTGCTCTCTGCCCCTTTCATAGTTTCCCCAGTTCTCACTTGTTAATTCTGGTAAATTCTCTTTTCCAGCTACTGAGATTCCTACATCTAAGAATCCACAAGGAAGACTGTTGGAGTGACGAGTGCTGGGATCCAGGCTTGCCTGAAGCCACATCCAGCAACCTAGAAACCTTTCTCCCCAATTACAGACATGCAGAGCTGGTTATGCTTCCTCAGTACACTCCAAAGACAAAAATTATCTGACACTGAGCCTTTCAGCACCTCTACCCCAGTCAGTACAGTGTGTTCAAATGTCTAGAAAATCCAGTCCCTTCTATTCCCCATATACATGCTCCAGGAACAAACGAACAAACCACCACTATACAAGGAAAACCATCTGATGGAGAAATGTCTTAACATTTTTCTGTTTCCAGCTTCCTTTACCCACCTCATCCTGTACTCACCAAGATTATCTACCCCTCTTGGGATAATCACATCAGCATACTTCTTGGTCTGCCCAGAAGAAGAAAAATATGTCAACGGGAGTTGCAGTGGGACCTGCACGAACAGTTACTTTCCTTTCACTGTTGAGAACTGACTGGCTTTTTCCTCCTAATACTGCTGGTCAAGCAACACATGGAAACCAGAAATCTCTTTTCTTGTTCTCCTCTCCTCTTGTCAGGATTGATATCCCTCAGCAAGGAGCCTGAAGAAGTGTCCCTCCCTTCATCGCCAACAGCCACAGAAATTTGACAGCTATTACAGGACTGCTTGATGAGGCTCTGCAGAAAAAGCTCCAGGGATTGGCAACAGTGGCTGTATTCATGGAAGTTTCTTGTCTGTCATGCCCAAGGATGACATATAAAAGTGTGAGCAAATGCATCAACTGCCAAACATTTGAGAGACATTTCCAATTTGGCTATTAGTTGTTAAGGTCCAGCTGAAGCAGGTTTTGTGCAAAGGACATAAAGAACATAAGAAGAGCCCTGCTGGAACAGGGCACAGATCTAGTCCAGCTTCCTGTATCTCAGAGTGGCCCACCAGGTGCCCTAGGGAGCGCACAAGACAACAAGATGCTTGCATCCTGTTGCCACTCCCTTGCACCCAGCTCTCTGAAGTAGCCTACTACAAATGTAAGGAGTTTGCACAACCCATCATGGCCTATAGCCCACGATGGCTTTGCCTCCAGAAATCTGTCCAATCCCCTCTTAAAGGCACCAAGATCAGATGCCATCACCACCTCCTGTGGCAGATTAACTACCCGCTGGGTAAAAAAGTACTTCCTTTTATCTGTTTTAACTCTCCCAACCCTCAGTTTTAGCAGATGCCCCCTGGTTCTGGTATTGTGAAAGAGCGAAAAGAACATCCCTCTATCGACTCTATCCCTTCCATGCATAATTTTGTATGTCTCAATCATGTCCCCCCTCAGGTGCCTTTTTTCTAGACTGAAGAGCCCCAAACGCTGCAGTCTTCCTTCATAAGGGAGGTGCCCCAGCCCCATAATCATTTTCGTCGCTCTCTTCTGCATTTTTCCAGCTCCACTATGTCTTTTTTGAGATGCAGCAACCAGAACTGTACGCAATACTCCAGATGTGGCCTTACTATCGATTTGTACAATGGCATAATAATGTTGGCTGTTTTATTCTCAATTCCTTTTTTAATTACCCCAAGTAATTAAAAAATACTATCAAGAGGACACAATGTATTTTGAGTATCCATTTTCAGATTGTCCAGAATAGATTTTGCAGAGGGGGGTTTCCGTACTGGCCAGCAAAGTCTAAAATTTGATAACTTGGGCTTCTCCCCTCCCCAACATTGTATGTCAATGCAGCAGTCGTCATTACTTAGCTCAATGCATGGCCAAAACATCCTCTCTAACACCACCCCACCCCCACCCAACGGTTCAGAGTTGGCCTCTCACAGGAACAGGAAAAGCTGCACACCTCTTGAGCTGGGAACAGGGAGCACCAGCCAAACTCCTTCCCTTTCTAAGCCTCAAAGCCACCCATAAATTTGCAAACCCAGAGTTGAAACAGGGACATTTCCTTTACTCACAGGCAAACAGAATTCTTCAAAGGCTGGCTTGACAAAGGTAATATACTGCGATAAGATCTGCTCAAGATCTCTGCCTCTCTCACTGATGTCTCTGAGAACTTTAGGAGGAAATAAACAAACAGGTGAATGACACAGCAGGACACGTGAACAGCTGAACTCACAGGCCACCCAGCCAAGCAAATTCTGGAATCCTGGGCAGGCTTTTTGTCTTTGAGAATCAGCAGAAAGGGATGTGTGATAAGCGCAGAAAGCCCCACACCCTGATGAAACTCAGAGCACAATCCTAACCTGGAGTTAGGCTGGCACAGTTAGGCCAGAAAAGTTTGGCCAGCACCAGGGCCACCATAAAGTGTGTTTGGACCACTCTAGGAATCAGGGAGGATGGCACACGTCTATGTACTGGTCTCTCTGACTCCGAGAGTGGTCCAAACATACATTACAATGTCCATTGTGTCAGCCAAACTTTGCTGGCTTAACTGTGCCAGCCTTACAAACTGTTTTGCAAGTCCCAAAACAGTGCAAATTCTCTTTGGCAGGCCTTCTCCATGTCCCTAACAAGGGCTCAAGTAATACTGAGAGCTGGGAGGGGAAGAAATAAGGAAATGCAAAAAGTGACATCATGCTTATCATTTCCTGTAATAGCTAGTCAGTAGTTCTGTGCTGATAGGCTTGTAGCAAAAATGGACTGCTGACAAACCAAAGAAAAGCTACAGCATTCCCTGAGTGAACTCAAGGGTTGCAGTTCTTCAAAGGGAAAAAATGCATGTTACTTTCCTGCTGCTTGGACACCCTGGCAGTGAGACATAACAGTCTCCATTCTTCTCATTGACTTTTGGAGCAGTGCTACAAGCCACTGACATTCCCTCCCTGTTTCCTGACTCAGAAAAAGGACAGATAACTCTTCATGTTTGGAGCTCAAGTTCAGGTTAACTTGGATTCCCTGCCCATAAGGTTCAAGGTCTGGGTGCAAGTAACTGAGGTTTCCCTGCCTTCCTTCTGCCTCCAAGGAAGGAGAGGGAAAATGGCCTTGCCTATGACCACATCTTTAACAGCCTTGCAAGGCAGGAAGTCGATCCCCTATCTAGCAAGCCTACTGAGACTGGGGTACAACCAGCAGAGGTTTCCCTGACCTCTTCCTGGCTTGGAGGAGGAAGAAGGAAACATGCCTTGTTTGCTACTTTCAGGCTGAGGGAGCCTTGCAGAGCAGGGAATCAGCTCTCTGCCTTACATGGCTTTCAAGGGCTGGGCTAAGTGATGAAGGTTTCTCTTTCCTCCTCCTGTGTCAGAGGAAGGAGAGAGAAACCTGCCTTGTTTATATTCAAACCTTTGACAATCTTGCAAGCTGGAAATACATTTCTAGCCTTACAAGGTACTCCACTCCCAATACCTTCCGAACTGCAAATGTTTGTTGCAAAACCCACTTGTTTTACTTATGCAGGACTAGCAAAATGCCTGCCATTTGGATGAGTGGGGTGTGTGCACAGTGGCTTATATATTGCATACAAAAGGTAAATAAGAAATTTTCAAGTTTTATAATTATTTACTGTGTATAAACAGAGGGTTCACTGGATTAAAACGTAAGTTTAACATTCATGGTGAGTACCAGGGGCAGATCTACAGGGAGGGCAAAGTTCTAAGTGTTGCAAGAAGCCTTACCCTGTCATGTAAATCCCTCCTCTCCCTTGCTGCTGTAGCCAGTAAGCAATGCCAAGATGTTGCTTTTCCCTGTGAGGATTGGCTAAAACGGTGCAGGAGAGGAGTGATTTCCACTTAGGTAAGGCTTCTTGCAAAGCTTAGAGCTTTGCCCTCCCTTAGATCTGCCTCTGGTGAGTACATACGTATATTTAAGAATGTAAATGCTTCTGAAATACTGCAGCTTTCAAACGTCTGAAGTTTATCATATGTGCCTCTTCCATTAAGCAAGTTAGGCCATCCCTGTTCTATAGGATTGTGGCCTAGATCTGTCCAGTTTAAGAGTGGCTGGTCTCTTAAACAGTTGTCTTGAACAAAGAAAGCAAAGGTCTAGAAGACTAACAGCCTTCCTTCAGAGCCCAGTCCCACACAATGTACTGAGCTAAGATGCTTCAAGCTGATAAATTGAAATTCTTTGCTTTGTAGAGTTAGCCCTGCTGCTTTGCTCCAAAGACACCATCAAGTGCACCTTTTATTCTGGTGCCTAGAGCCATTTAACTTTATTATTATTATTATTATTATTATTATTATTATTATTATTATTATTATTATT
>JAJKFI010000111.1:2050720-2066349 GCA_029204185.1 Lerista edwardsae | reverse complement strand
GTTGAGAGGGCTTTCGTTTGAATTCTTTTGATTTGATATGGTAAGTGTGCTGGTAAGGAACTGGACTAACCCCTAAAAAAGCTCCTCTGGTTGATATTGTGCTGATGCAATAGTGGCAGAAGAGTAAGATGTGTTTGATCCACAGAACAGGGTCTAACATAGGATCTAGCCCATGCTTGATCAGGTACATGATAGCTAAGGAAATATCTTCCCCACACTCATTTGTAAGCAATCATATATAGAAAAGTTATTATACACCCTCTATGAAGCACAAAGTCCTTCTTGGCTCACCTCTACAAATGCAAAGGCAAGAAATTATTGGGGGTGGGGATTACTGCAGTCACAAGGCCAAGATCTCGCTCAAGCTATCCACTTCCACAGTATGTGTTTTATTTTAGGCTTGATAATATGATCCCAAGTCTTCTTTCCACTCCCCCAATTTTTTAGTGTTCTTTTTAAAGACTGGACAGAGATGCGGCATTTATATTAATATGAGGCAAGGCATTGTGGGTCTCAGACTAGGTACCCTAGTAGCAGGGCTCAGACACTTTATTCTCGGCACCACAAGAGCATTTCCCAGATAGAGAAAGCTGTTCTGATCTCTGATGTGCCACATCATTCCTCTCACCACCTTCTGCAGCCAGAAACAATAGGGGCCT
Source organism: Lerista edwardsae (assembly GCA_029204185.1). Taxonomy (NCBI): domain Eukaryota; kingdom Metazoa; phylum Chordata; class Lepidosauria; order Squamata; family Scincidae; genus Lerista; species Lerista edwardsae. The sequence continues at coordinate 2,065,690 of JAJKFI010000111.1, read as the reverse complement.
AGGTAATTTTTCTGCCCAGATAATATGAGGAACCAACAGAGGCCTAACTAGTTCTATATAACACAGGTTCATCAGTCTGAGCAGTTTATCAGAGTAGCCATCTCACCCTACCTCAACTTGTCTTCTTCTTCTTCAGCTCTGACCCCTTCTCATCTACTGAAGCCAGTTGCAGCCCTGGCCCATGCACCTCCTGGGACCAGGACCGAAGACTGCTGCCCCCAACTGCCTGCCACTGCCCCCAACTCACCAGGAGCCTTATGCAATGTTTTTGTAATTTCTCCTTGGTCAGTCTATTGGGGCTGTGCCCTTGCAAAGTTCAATGAGGTCTGCATTGGAAAACATCTTATTGCAGCAGTTCCTGATCTTTTTTTCCGGTTTTTGGCAAAAACCGGAAGTAATGCTTAAAGGCCTTCCAAAGGCTGCAGTAAGCCTCTGGAGGGCCTGCGGATGCCAGGCCTGCCTGGCCCTCAGGAGGCCCCTGGAGAGCAGGAGGCGGCGGCAGCTCCAGCAGCACCCAGTTCCATATGACTCCCTGGAAACCCACCCACCCCTGGTAGGTCCACCCCGACTAAGGCCAGTAGTTGAACCCAGTCTGCCTTGATCCCATTTGCTGCCTCCAGTCCCTTGACACCCCCCCCATTTACCTGCATTAAAATTCATCTTCCTTTAGATGACAACTCGGCTTGAATTCAGGTTAAGGTCTAACACAGTTTCCCTATTCTAAAGGCTCACTCATAGTCTCCACTAAGAAGCAGACACAGACATACAGCACCACATCCCAAACACAGAGCAAATATGGGGATAAGCACACTTACCGAGAATGGGAAACAAAGTCATAAACAGGTATCTGAACTGGTTTCCCCTCTGTGATCTCCCTGAGTGTTTTAACAATCAGCTCATTGTCAAAGGCATCTGCAGGGAGAATAAGAGAAAAAAATGTTGAATGGCCTTGACTCTTAGGCCTGCCTAATGATGTAGAAGCAGTTTCCAGGGGAAGCACCATGTCTTAAACAAGTTTTTATTTGTAATTTCTCCTTGGTCAGTCTACTGGGGCTGTGCCCTTGCAAAGTTCAATGAGGTCTGCATTGCAAAACATCTTATTGCAGCAGTTCCTAATCTTTTTGGCACCACAACCTACCCCATCCTCCATGGTAGGTCTCAACATGGGACTGTCATCAGGAAGGTGGGGAGGCCTCTTTTGTGTCACACCGGGCCAGCAATCCACTCTATTGGCCTCTGCGAGCCTCAGAATGGCGAGCCTCAGTGAGTATGTCAGCTTCCGGTTTGGCTTCAGATTGAAACCAAACTGGAGCAAGAGGGCCCAGCTCATGAATGACCACTTGTGGGCTCATGACCCACAGTTTCCGAAAAGTGAGGGTGGGGTTTTGAATACTTGCCATTCTCAAAATATTCCATGGTTTTGAATACCCATGAATTTCAGTACCCCCCCAGGGGTTTTGAGAACAGAACCCCTGAAGATAATGAAGGCCTACTGTATAGTTTTATTAGCCAAATCAGGCCTATTTTGATGCCTTTAATGGCACTCATAATCTGTCAGTTAAGGGAGCAGCTTCATCTTTAAACAGCCCTCCAATGTTTCCATCTTGAGCAGGAAACATTATACCACTGAGATATCCCAACATCCCATGATTGCCCCTGGAAGCTGACAGCAGAGGTGAAAGTCTTCCATTCGGCAGAGATTGTTCTGCTTCTCCATTCCCTTCCCAGTCTCTATGGCAAGTCACCTGGGTGGTCGAAGTTGAACTGGCCCTTGAGGGCTTTGGCTTTTTGCTCTGCGCTGAGGATTCGGTAGAAGCTGTCCTGGCTCAGAATCACAACCTGTTTCTGGCGATGGTCTACTTCATTCTGCCCCAGCAGTTGGACAATTTTGGCACAAACAGAGGACTGCAGAAGATTCAAAGAAGAGAAATTGACCTGGAATTGGCCTAAAAGACTGTCAGGGCAGAAGTGTCCCTCCAGTTGCCCTCCCCCCCCCTGCAATGAAGCAACCAGGAATGAGGCAACATCTGATGGAAAAATAAGATGTATCCCAAGGGGGAACCAGCAAATATAAAGGCCCTGTACCAGCTGGTCTAATAAGGCTACTTCCATGGGAGAGAGAGAGAACAAACATGGCACATTTCAATTTTTGTTACTGCCATGAGTCATCAGCCCAAAATCATCCCCTTATTAAACCACAGTTATTTCAGTCCTGTTTATAGTAGGGGCTTACTTCTTCTCCTTTTAACTTCTCCTGCTCAGAAACAGAAAAGAACTGTTTCTGGCTCCCATTTTGGGGTGGGAAGGATGTTGGTCCAGATTCTAGGGTTGGGGCACAGCAGCACTCCCTCCAGCTTTTCCCTGAGGCCCAAAGGTAGCAGCATCTCATCAACCACTCTCGCCCAGTCTGGGAGTCGCCCTGGAGACCTTCATACCTCTTGCTGCCCTCTCAGGGGTCAGCAGCTGTCCATACCCCAAGGTCCGTCTTCATCTGTGGCCTCTTGGCACCTATTGATACACTCATATCTGGGTGCAGCAGGCCACAGTATAGTCAGGAAGGCTCCAAGGCCGTATGACAGTGGTTTCCAAACTGCGGGCAGTAGATCCCTGGAGAGCCACGGAATCCTTGCAAAAAACCCACCGTCCTAGACAATGTATAGGATTGTTGCCCTAATGGGGAGCTGCGGCCAATGGCCAGGTACGTCAATGTAGGACTGGTGACAATGGCCAGCAGTCACCAGTCAAAACAGTTGGGAACCACTGCCATATTGGTTCAGTTGAATCCAGGTCAGAATCACAGGCACATTCCTATAAACAGGAGACTACTGGAAGGTAAAGTTTCATGACACCAGCTGGTATCAGAAAAAACTGAAAACACTCTGGTAAGTTTGAAATAAAATGCTCAGAAACACGAGGTGCTTCGGATGTGGCTTTAAGTTGAAGTCCCACAACCATAACTTAGTTCTACCACAACTTTTAGGAGCCATTAAGTGTTCTCTGTTCTATATCAGGACCACAAGTGCATGCAGAGAGGCTACATGGCTGCCCCATAACTTTGGAATTCCTTTCCCCTGAAAAAACTCAAAGCCTGTGTGCCTTCCAGAAATTGCGAGATCCTGTCTCTTTAGAAGTAACTCCCACTATTCTTGATCCTATATAATGTGAATAGGATTGCAGCCTGTTACCGAAAAAAGGCAGATAGATAGTGGAGTGGCAAAGTCATTGGGATACTTTCCCCATCCCTTCCTAGAAAGCCCCAGTCCATTCCAGCAACTAAACCAAGCTAAGGAGGGGCTCACACGAGCATTTTCCAAGAACACATCAGGGAAGCCTGATACACCCAGGACTGTGCATGAATGGAATTACCAGCTATTGTTCTACAGTACCCATGCAGAAGACCTGCTCATGAGTTCTCCAGAAAGAAAAAAGAAAACTCTTTCAACCAGGGATTAAAGGAACCCCTGTTTGCAATGATTCTAGACTTATACTCCATGTACACTTTGTATTCCGGAGTTTCCCAAGTGTGCACAGGCAAGGTATTGGTCTCTTCCAACTATGCAGTCTGTATTATGGGGAGCCACTCTGTTCTCCAGACAGTGGTCTGGCAGCAGAAGCATTTTGCTGCACCAAATCATCTCTTAATCAGTCAGTCACGGTAATCAGTTTGGCGCCATTTAACCTGAAGCTCCAATACTTTGGCCACCTCATGAGAAGAGAGGACTCTTTAGAAAAGACCCTCATGCTGGGAAAGATGGAAGGCAAAAGGAGAAGGGGGCGGCAGAGGATGAGATGGTTAGACAGTGTCACCGAAGCGATGAACATGAAATTGGGTGAACTCTGGAAGCTGGTGGAGGACAGGGAGGCCTGGCGTGCTGTGGTCCATGGGGTCGCGAAGAGTCAGACACGACTTAGCGACTGAACAAAAAAAAAAAACTTTAAAGGTCTCAGAGAGCAAAACTACACATTGCATTAATGTAGTTGGGGCCTGTGAGTGTTTTTAAAACTGAAAGGAGCCCCAATGAAGACTGGAGGAGAAGGTATTAAACCTCTTTCCTTCACATTACAGTCCTGGAGAAAACTTCACCCCAAAGTGCTATTAGCCTCATGAGGAAGCTTCTATTGGTGTGTGTTTGTTTTTAAAGCAAAACTGCACATTTAATGTAATGTGCAGCTTGGCTTTCGTGTGCCAAGTCCAAGTGCCATGTCTGAGGACTACACATCCATTGAGACATTCATAGCTTACATACAAAATCCAACTGCAGTCCCAAGGGATCCAGAGAGATTTCATCTAGCTGCACCTGAGGGAGACGCTCATCCTGTCAGCTTGGAAAGGACTAACTGCTATTTGTCTCCTTCCCTTCTGAACTATCTCCCCCATTTCACTTGATCACTGTAATGAACACACAAGAACTGATACCTAAATTTAGAAATTCCTTCTCCCCTCGCTGCATTTCTTTTACCTTTTTAAAATCATGACTACTAATCTTGCAAGCCTCACTGGAAGAGAGGCAATACTGTATATAAATGTCAAACATTACAGTGAGGAATTTCTATTTCACTTTTCCTTGCAAAAGTTCCATTTCTTCACAAATGTCAGTAGGACTGCCACAGGCCACATAAAAATACCTTGGGGGAAAATTTGGTCTACAGGCTGCCAAACAAGCATTCTTTATATTAACTGACTTGGCTCAGTTTCTTCCCAGGTCCTCCTCATTCTCATATGTTGTGTCCATGATGGCCTTGAGCAGGGTGGATTTCTAGTGATTCTAAGATAAGACTGAAGCCCCCTCCACCACTTGCCAAAACTCCCCACTCCAGCTTGTCATTTACACAGAAAGTGTGCAATGTCCAATTGACATTACAGTTGTGCTTCAAGGGTCATCCTCACCTTTCATCCAATAATAGTCTCTGACTATATAAACTACTCTCTCTCTCTCTCTCTCTCTCTCTCTCTCTCTCTCTCACACACACACACACACACACACAAGTTCAAAATATTTTCAGGTTTCAGGAAGCCATTCGCTGCCTACTTTTACTTCTCCCTTCTCCATGTTTTCTATGTCTGTGATTGGTATATTTTCATCTCTCCTGCCTCATACTCTCTCTATCAGCCTGGGAAAGGCTACTACCCATCAATATTGACATTCTTATTGTGAGAAGCTGCTCTTCCTAGCACATAAACATGTATCCCTCCCTTCCTAATTTCTCTTGTACGCTTCCCAGACCCTTTGTTCTTCTTGACTGGCAACTTCTTGTTCCTACTAACCATTCTATATCCCATGCAGGAACCCCAACCGTCCCACACTCACAAGGTGGGGAATGCAAACAGCAATGAGCAAAGAAGAACCACCTTGCTTGGTTTGTAGTTCCAAGTACCACTTTTGCTTCAGTTTTAGATCTGGCAAGAAATCACAGAATGTTGAGAGTTGGAAAGGACTTCAGAGGTCAACTACTCAAACCCCTGCTCAGTGCAACTACCAAGCAGGGATATGCTGAAGCCACTAAACTTGAGCCATGAGTCAGTGACCCTGCAACTCGACTTGCGAGTCATAGTGTGCACCAGTCGCAACTCAACATGTGGAAATTTCATTTTGACTCAAATCCTTTCCAGAAACAGGTCAAGTCTGAGAAAAAAAACACCCTTACGTCTTCCTCCCTCCTCAAAGCCCCCCAGCATAGCCTTCTGGAACCCCCTACCTTCCTCCCAACATATCTGCTGCTACTGTTGGTCGGAAATTCGGCTTCCGGATCACCCACAAGGTCTTTCAGTGCAATGCAGTAGTGACCGAGAAAAAAGGAAGCAAGCAAGCACACAAACACCAAAGAGAAAGAACTTGAGTCAATTCGGGCCATGACTCTTTTCTGAGTTACTGACCCTGAGAATCGAATCAAGTCTGTCTGTTACTCAAGTTAGCAAGAGTCCCCCAAAACAAGCATTTTGCTGACTCGAGTATCCAAGGGAGTGGCAACAGGATGCAAGCATCTTGTTGTGTGCTCCCTAAGGCATCTGGTGAGCCACTGTGAGATACAAAAAGCTGAACTAGATGGGCCTTGGCCAGTCCAGGGCCAACATATTATTCTATGGTTTTAACTAGGTGATTAGCCTGGTTTTTTCCCTGGGAAAACTTAATTAGCTGCAGTTTAAGACAATAATATAGTCTTGTTTTTATGATCTTCTATTGGCTACATTTGTTTTATTACACATTAGACCAGTGTGAGGTCATGTTTCATTTTCAAATGGAATTACAATGGAAATATGTTCAGAAATATGTTAAAAGCTGTCAAATAATAAGACAAAACATGAATATTACTAATATGGGAATTAAGATGGCACAGTGAACTGACATTTGAGTTTGAGAAACCTGAGTTTGAGTCCCGCTTCAGCCGTAGACATCCTGAATTGAGTTACCCTTTGGTGAAATGGGGACATAAGAACACGCACTTTATCTCATGGGTTTATCACAGTGTTTTAAGCAATGTAAAACAAACAACTTTTAGTCTGAGAAATATTAGTTATATCCAACTCAGTATCAGATTAAAAATCTGCTTTGCTCCACATTACTTGATTTTATTCTCTTTCCCTGTTCCCTTCTTCATGGTACTCACGATGTTGCACTATAAGGCTAAGGGCTCTGACTGAGCAGCACATAGGAGTCAGATGTCCAAGGGAGCCAGATGTTCTCAGGAAGGGAAGGATTTGGGTGCCATGTAACCCACTCTCTTCCATTACTTGTCTGAGGCTCCAAAGAGAACAGTGAGCCCCTGCTCTTTCTTCTTTTCGTTTTCTCACTGAAAGAACTCTTCCAGAGAATTCAAGGCATACGCCCCTCAGGGCAAAGGTTGAGTAATGTGAATGTAAGAACCCCATGGTGGAAGGTGTTGGTTACCTTGGAAGCCTCCATACCTTGGAAGCCTACCTTGGGCAGGAGGTTTAGTCGAGAGGGTTAAAGCCTCCGTTTGCCTGAAGATAAGATCCAAAGGTCGCCAGTTCGAGATCACTGGAAGCTTCTGTGAGTGGCAGACCTTGAGAATTGCGACTGATAAGAGCTGAGCTGTCTCCAGCTGCCTGTGAGAGAGGAGTTGTGCTGGGCCAGCTGTTTCTTTGGTGGGAGCACAGAATCCGTCTATCAGCCAGCAGGAAGGCAATCATGCGGCCAGAAAGAAGGACTAGACCACGAAAGTTCCATCTGTATGTTGTCGTAGTTCTTGAAAGACATAACTTCTTTGTAATTTGTAAAAACCCCTCGGGGGTTTAGAGAAATAAAGCCTGCCTATGTAAACTGCCTTGAATTAAAGTCAGAGGAGCAATCTAATGACCAAAGAAAGGTGTTATATAAATACTAGCATCATCATCATCATCATACAGTCATGATTAAACTTTTTTTTTTTTTGGCCCAAGAAATTGCCAATCCTTCCCAGCTAGCTCTTCTCCTGAGAGCCAAAGTGGGATAGTAGTTCAGGAGCTGGGAGTTAGACCTGAAAGATCCAGGTTCAAGCCCCCACTCAACCATGAAGATTCCTCGGTGACCTTGGGCCAATCATTCTCTTTCTCAGACTCACCTACCTCACAGGGTTGTTAGGAATATAGGAATAGGCCATTGGATCAGGCCAATGCTCATCTAGTCCAGCTATGAGTGCCTCCTGGAACTAAGTACTTAAGAACAATGTACCAGGTAAGCAAGTTCAGCAGCTGTGTGAGTTCAGCAGCAGGGCGAGGAAGCCAGGGCTTCAAAACACTACCCTTCAGTTTCCTTGAGAAGAGGGGCAGCCAACTCCCAAATCTAACACAGCTCTGCAGGCAGGCAACAGCAGGGTGGGGGGATATCCAGTGTGCCATATGTATCATCATATACCTCTGGGGCATAGGTCATGGGTGTGTCCGTGGTGCAGGAGCTCCAAGCACTCAGGGAACAAGTTTGTTCCCTAGAAGCCTTGGTTGTGGACCTGGAGAAGCAAAGGAAGGCAGAGAGGGACCATGGTGAGACTTCCAGGGACTTGCAGGCTTCGTCAAACCCTCAGAGGGCAGCTCCTCTGCTGCTGGGGTAGGAGGACCTCATTCTGGAAAAGAGGGAAACAATCCCCTAGGGGGACCCCTTCTTAAATGACGGGCCCATATCCAGTTGCACTTACTTCTCAGCGGGAGGGAGGTTGTGGTCTCCTTGTAGTGGGCGATTCTATAGTTAGGAATATAGAGAGGAGGGTCTGTGACTGAGGACAGCATGGTGACATGCCTGCCTGGTGTGAAGGTTGCGGACATCACATCTCAGCTAGATAAGCTGGGGATAAGGTAGCGGTTGTGGTGCATGTCAGCACCAACAATGTGGGAAAATCTAGCCGGGCAATCCTGAAGGCCAAATTTAGGCTGCTAGAGAGGAAGCGTAAAACCAGGACCCCAGAGGCAGTGTTCTCAGAAGTGCTACTTGTTCCACGTGCAGGGCCAGCTAGGCAGTCGGAACTTAGGGGGTCTCAATGCGTGGATGAGACAGTGGTGTCAGGAGGAGGGGTTTAGATTCATTAGGCACTGGGGAATGTTTTTGGGCAACCCAGGGCTGTACAAGAAGGATTGGCATCACCTGAACCAAAATGGAACCAGGCTGCTGGCACAAAATACTAAAAAGGTAGCAGGCCAGCTTTTAAACTGACCCCTGAAGAAAAGCCGACAGGAGTTCTTCTTGGGAACCTCATGTACAGGTGCTTATATGCTAATACTTGAAGCCTTTGAGCAAAGATGGGTGAACTGCAATGTTTAGGGAATGGCTGCACTGGAGAAGTACAATGGCTAGGGAAAACACTGACATAGTAGGCATAACAGAAACCTGGTAGAATGCGGAGAACCAGTGGGGTACCACAATTCCAGGCTATAAACTCTACAGGAGGGACAGGGAAGGGTGTGTTGGAGGTGGGGTGGCCATCTACATCAAAGAAGGGATAGATTCTAGAAGAGCAGAGATTGAAGGTGGACCAACAACACCACAGAAGCATTGTGGGTTAAACTTAGGTCCAAGGAGCAATGTAATAGTGGGGATGTGCTATTTCCTTCCACCACCACCCCGATCAAAAACCTGAAGGGAAACAAATCAAGGAAGCATCAAAGAGGTGCAGGATTGTGATCATGAGGGAATTTAATTGCTCTCATATTGACTGGGTCAATTTCTATTCCAGTAAAGAAAGAGAGACTGGGTTTCTTTACATGCTAAATGACTGTGCCTTGGAACAACTTGTCATAGAGCCCGCCAGAGGTCAGGAGACTCTGGATATAAAACTGTGTAATGCCCAGGACTTACTTAGGGATGTGAATGTTACTGAGTCATTGGGGAACAGTTACCCGGCTGCGAGCTGGCTCGCTATGAATTTTGTGGGTAGAGCACCAAATAATTTCCAAAGGGCAGACTTCCCACAGATGAGAAGGCTACTTAGGAAGAAGTTAAAACGCAAGGTTAAAAAAGCCCAATCACTCAAGAAAGTAGGGAGGCTGATTAAAATAACAATAGTAGATTCTCAGAAGGCATTTGACACAGTCCCTTACCAAAGGCTGCTGAGAAAATTTCACAGTCAGGGAATAAGAGGGCAGGTCCTCTTATAGATTAAGAATTGGTTGAGGAACAGGAAACAGAGTATGGGAGGTCAATGGGCAATTTTCACAGTGGAGAGAGGTAAAAAGCAGAGTGCCCCAAGGAGCAGTCCTGGGACCAGTAATTTTTAACTTGTTCATAAATGACCTGGAGACAGGCATAAGCATTGAGGTGGCCAAGTTTGCAGATGACACTAAACTTTTCCGGGTGATGAAAACCAGAAGGGATTGTGAAGAGCTCCAGAAGGCTCTCCAAACTGGGGGAACAGGCAGTAAAATGGCAGATGTGTTTCAATGTAAATAAGTGTAAAGCAATGCATACTGGGGCAAAAAAATAAAAAAAATCACATATAGGTTAATGGGTTCTTAGCTGTTGGTGACAGACAGCTGTTGGAGAGAGATCTTGGGGTGCTGGCGGACAGCTCGATGAAAATGGCAACCCAATGTGCAGCGGCAGTGAAGAAGGCCAATTCCATGCTAGGGATAATTAAATATTGTATTGCCATTGTACAAAGCGATTGCAAGGCCACACCTGGACCACTGTGTACAGTTCTAGTCACCGCATCTCAAAAATTCTACTTCACAGAATTAGAAAAAGTACAGAAGAGAGCAACCAAAATGATTACTGGGCTAGGGCAGACTCCCTTATGAGGAAAGGTTACAGCGTTTGGGGCTACAGTATAAAGAAGGCGCCTGAGGGGGGGGGACATGATTGAGACGTACAAAATTATGCAGGGGGTGGACAGACTAGACAGAGGGAATCTCTTTCCCCTCTCACACAATACCAGAACTAGGAGACATCCACTAAAGCTGAGTGTTAGGAGAGTTAGAACAAGCAAAAGAAAATATTTCTTTACCCAGTGTGTAATTAGTCTGTGGAACTCCTACCACAAGATGCAGTGATGGCATCTGGCCTGGATGCCTTTAAAAGGGGATTGGACAGATTTATGGACAAAACCTCCATCACAAGTTACAAGCGGCTATGTCTAGTCTGAGATTAGCTGGTCACTCATCATGAGGGCTGTGTAGGAATGTTTTCTGTCATATGAATTGGGCAAGGATAGCAGTTGTTTGTTTTTGCCTACTCCCTGGTGTATTCAATAGGCTTCATGACTTAAAAGCTGGTCACTTGTGTTTAATAAAGTTAAATCCCAACCATAGTCTGGTGTCTTCCTTGGGGGTGGTGCAAAGGTAACAGGCTACTTCAGAATGCCAGATGCAGGGGAGAGGCAGCAAAATGTCTTGTGTTGCTCCCTGGGCCACTATGGGATACACTATGGGACACAGTTCTAGTGGGCCACTATGAGATACAGGAAGCTGGGCTAGCGGACCCTTGGCCTGATCCAGCAATGCTTTCCTTATGTTCTTATGTTCTGTATCTCACAGTGGCCCACTAGAAGCCTCAGGGAACATACAAGATACTTGCATCTTGCTGCCACTTGTTGAGAGGACAAGAGGAGGGAAGGAACCATATAAGTGTAAAAATGTGAAAAATAAAGGTTCTCAAAAAGACAAAGATCAGGACAGGCATGGTGAGACATAATCATAGCTCATCACATCATTGTCTCCTCATCTGGATATAAATATGCTAACCCTTCTTTATCCTCATTCTCCAATCATTCTTTATTCTGTCTAGACAGCTATCAAGGTCCTTGGTCAGATTTATAAGCAATTTAACAGCATGGAAGAAACAACCAAACATTTTTGCCAACAGCATATATTCTGTGAGCTAGAATGTAAACATGTATGCAACACCATCTCTTCCTAATTTGTGTACCATGCCAACTACTGCAATAGATGCAATATTAATGACTGCTCTTAATGAAGAGCTATCAAGCCATTTCTTCCTGCTCACAGTCACCAGCAGTTACTGCAACAGTGAGCATGTTATGTTTCTCTGTTGACTATCATTCACTGATGCTGAAATGAAAAGCAACATCTACCTTGCCTTCTATAGCAGCAGCAACACTACCACATTCCTGAGACTCTTTCTTCCTCTGTGAAGAATCTCCTCTCCCTAGCTCCATTCCCCAACACCAACACCACAAACAGGAATGGAAACTGCACAAATCAGAACTAATATGCATTACTTGTTGCTTGGTTTGTCTAGTTTTGATGAGAACAACCTGAGAATGAAAAACAAAGCTGAAGACAGAGGCAGAGTCAAAATGATTTTTCATGCAAATGCAAATGCAAAAATAAACACTTTTTTATTATAAACACCCACATTATTAAATAAACACCCAAATTTCACTTCTAAAATGAACTCTGAAGTTTTTTCTTTTGGTTTCTTAAAAAAACAAAACATGTTGTTGGCAAGTATTGTGTCCAGTGCCACATTTATATCTTTACAGCTTGTTTTTCTTAATAACTCTAAACCAATCAGCACCTGTAATTTTTTTTGGGGGGGGTGGGGGGAATTTACCCCCAACCTTTCCTGCTGCTTTCTCAGGTCACAAACATTCTGCAGCTGCGCTAACGACCAACGTTCAGTAATAACTTCAACCACATTTTGCCGCAGCTGTTACTATCCAGTTTGCTGTTCCTCCTTGTAGCCCCAAGCCACAGATCTGCTACATTCCCTTTACTTCTCACACTAAGCACCCCACATTTTAAATATTTATATTCAAATCCAAGATCAATTCAATCCAACAAGTAAGAAATAAAGAGGATGTGCCTTTGACTATATACAGTTGTTCTCACACCACCTGATAACTAAAAACATGCTCCTTAATTCCCATTTTGCAGGTTAACACTTCCAAGCAAGTACAGGTGCCCCTGAATTTTTAAAATGAATCATTGCAGCTTGAGGTGGGGAAGTCTATACATAAAGGACCCCTCCCCTGCTTTTTTCTGCTAATGGGCATTATTCCTATTTTCTGAGAATGTCTCTAAATGTAACTGCTGTTCAATAAAGTGCCAGCTGCCTCAGATGAAGAGAAATTTGTTGCTTTTGAAATGCCTCCAAAGAGCCCCTTTCTCAGACACAACATTTCTGTAGGCAGACATAATATTGCTGAGAAAGCTGAAGAGAGTCATATCCACACAACAAGGGTTCATATAAACCCAGAATACTCGCACAGTATTACAAAGGCTTATTACAAAGTATTATTACAGAATAATCTCAAAGCCCACTATGGCCTTGACAGTCATGATAACAGATACAGTACCAGAATCTAAGATGTTTTAACCAAGAAGGAAACATTCTCTGTGGCCAAAATAACAGCTTATTTTGTGGTGTATCTATGCTAAATTGTAATCTTAGCACAAACCTGCTCAGCCTGTAAGTTTGTGGAATTTTCAGAGTTTACAAGAAATGGCAGAAGGAGAAACAGGGTATTCTGGGTAAGTGAAAAGAATATGGATTGATTGGCTGAAATAAAAAAAGGGGAAGGGGTAGGCAGATTAGATTCTATCACGGCAGCATCTATTGCACCACACACTATTTAGTGATGCAGCAACTGACACTGAGTTCCAGGACAAAGCCATGAGGAGCAGGCAGGCAGTTATGCAGGCCACATACTGATCAGTAAGCAAGGCAGGGAACAAAATAAGTTGCCAGTTCTGATATTAGCTTCAGTTTTCATCATAGGAGTGGAATACAGCATCAGAACTCAAAAATGCTGCAAAATATTGTTTTTAAAGTACATATTCCAAAGAATAACACATTTAAAGGACCACAGGTGATCAAGCACCTGAAGCCTTTACTTTTTCAAGACGTTGCCTGGAAACTCAACATCCTGGAGTCAGGCAAACACAGCCTGAAGGAATTCAGGAAGGCTGGATCATAGGAATTTTAGTATCTAGCTTCAGTATAATAGTGAAAAGATAAAAAATTTTGAAATGGAATAAATTGTAAGTAGATGTTAAGGCAACAAATGAAATTATGCACAAATATTTCCAGTTTATATACCTGCACTTGCATAGATGCTAAAAGCGGGAGTTAAGTCTTTGGTATAACAGTCATATTAGCCAGAAACACATTAGAGGCACAATCCTATCCAACTTTCCAGTGCTGATGCAGCCATGCCAACACGGCAAATGCTGCATTCTGCAATGATGAGGGGGCTGCATTGTGGCTGGCTGCATTGGTGCTGGAAAGAACTGGGCCCCAGGTATATTTAGGCATATCCACTATTTCCTCCGCCTTAGACCCATTTACAGTACACAGATAATACTGGTGCTTTGGATACTTAAGTGCTAGATGAATACTAGTTAACACAATCCCTATAACTGCTATATCATACAAACAGATCCTGATTTCCTTGCAAAGAGATATCACTCCTATCTGGCCTCATCAGTCAATCAATCATTTGCTCTGAATGCACTACAAAATAAATGCCCTATTGTATTATCAATTTTGTAGTGCATTCAGTTTATCGCACAAAAAATACCAAGCCAAAAAAGATGTGACAAGAAATCACTAATGTTTGTTAAGAAGAGACTTTTATCAGACAGAGATATTTTGCATTCAGAAAGCAGGGAGTTGGTTCAAAGTGACTCTGAAACTGGGAAGTGACTCATTAAACTGGGAAGGGATTGCAAAGAGATCTGTTCCCACACATAGCATGTGTGGGACAATACTGATTTTTGCATCTTGTACATTAGCTCTCACTGCCATCTTTGTGTCTTTGGAAAGTGCCATTCCTTTCAGGTGAGACCAGAACATGCGCTGTGTGACATTGTCTTCAGAGACAGTATGATTATCTATGTATGCTTTGATTTTCATTGATAAATCCAACTCTCCTTCTGGCTATGTTTTTGCATATGTCTTTTATCTTGTTTTCACTTTTTAATATAGCCACCATGCTGTGTTTTAGTAGCCTACTCATGTCTTCCACTGTCATTATGGCTGATTTATGATTTCAATTTTCATTACCTCTTTGCAAGGTTATGAATATGTTTCTTGTAACCATTGTATCTCTCTGACTGTCTGGCCCATCAAACCCTAAACATATAAAAGTCATGTATTCTGTAAGTGTGGCAGGGAACTTTGTCCAAGTAAAGACAGTAAAGAGCTTCTTATTAAAAACAGATCAATTTTCTTTCTTCATATCTGTTGTTCACATGTGTAGGAGAAAAATTAAAACATCTCCCTTGGAAGCAAGAGACAACTGTTTTGATGGGGCATAAACAGAAGTTGTCACAACCACCTCCGTCATTCCTGATATTTTCCACTTGAGCAGAGTGAGAAAGAAACCAAGATCACAACAGATTGGCCAGTACAGATTTCAATATCCACCAACAGTAAAATATCAGTGTAGTGGTAATCATAGAACTGTGTGCCAAGTGGAATACACTCTCCTAATATTAAAGACATTAAATTGTTTTGTTAAATCAGCAACTTTACACTTTATTTATTTATTTATTTATTTATTTATTTATTTATTTATTTATTT